>JABCJZ010000386.1:0-42816 GCA_013184445.1 Fusarium sp. NRRL 53497 | reverse complement strand
CCATTTAACAGAGAGAATACGGAAAATGTCCATATTGCCATGGCAATTCAACTGCCAAACCTGCATGACGCGTGCTAAGACAAATCACCAAAATTACCCCTCAAAGCTTCACTTGGCACCCCTCTCGGCGCAGGTCCAGAAGGTCCATCAAACGGACAAAACACCACACTCCCCTCAATCCTATCCTGCTGTCCCAGGAGCGGCCCTTTTCTCTCCTCCATAAGATCCCTAACCTATAATCTCGTTAGCAATCACTCACTCATAGAAATAAAGAATATACCTTATCCACCGCAGTCGCATCAATCCCCGACCTGCGGAGCTCATGCGCCATTTGTATAGCTGCCGATGCAGTGACTGGATTCTCATGTCCGATGGTAATCATCAGATCCATTAGCGCTGACATTTTCATCTCGCTGTTGCTGTTTTGTGTGGATGTGAAGTCCTCTAGGAACACGTATGTTGCCATGTATGCTGCGAATGCGACGAGTGGATTTCGGAACATGGCGGTTACATCGGTGAGTGAAGCGATGATGTTAAAGATTGCGTCGGCGGAGGGGACGAGACGAGCTTGTGTGTTGGATAGTATTTCCACTGAAATATTATGTTTTCGCGCTTGCGCAGCGCCGACGCGGTGGATGCAGATTGAAGCTGTGTGAAGCTGGAGGTTTATTGTTGTTGATTCATGGGTATGTGAGCCGCGGAGTGTTTCTGGTAAGGTGACGAAGGCTGTTGCAAGGCCTGTGTCCAGAT
Source organism: Fusarium sp. NRRL 53497 (assembly GCA_013184445.1). Classification (NCBI taxonomy): domain Eukaryota; kingdom Fungi; phylum Ascomycota; class Sordariomycetes; order Hypocreales; family Nectriaceae; genus Fusarium; species Fusarium sp. NRRL 53497. Next base: position 42,066 of record JABCJZ010000386.1, on the reverse strand, counting down.
CGCGATGGCGTTTCCAGAAGTAGCTGTTTTCAATGTCTGTTGGGTCAGCGTTCTTATGATCTTGGTAAGTATGGTCCAGACATTCGTGGAAGAGGTGCGTGGTGATGATTCGGCAGGCGAACGATGAGCAAAGAGAGTTATCGCCGCCGAGAACCTGAGTTAACGTCGTCGAAGGTTCTTCCATGCCGAGTTGAAAGGCTTCTTCCGATGCCGGCAGCAAAGTACTGATCTGTAAAAGTTAGCAAAATATCTAATAGCTGCTGTAGTATCGCACCCTATTAACATCCATCAAACTCGGCCATCCTGTAGTCCCGCTAGTGTTCTTATCGGAACAGTAGATAGCCCATAACGTTCTTCGTCTTTCTTCTATTTCACACCAGTCCTTTGGCGGTGGAAGTGTCGCATTTCGTCTCCAGTCATTCGACCCATCTAGTTGATGAAGGCCCAGTATCTGGCCCAGACGAACGGATTTTGAGGTGCTCATTGAAGATCTGGAGAACCACAAATTATGCACCTCGAAATGGGACATGAGAATGCAACATTGTGCGTGAGCTAGCGTCACGAAATGCTCTCCCTCGCCCTGGTTTCTTTAGCCTAAATATTCTCTTTGGGTTAGGTGACTGACCTTTTGCTCATCAGCTTCAAGATAATATCTCGCTCTTCGATAAAACGGATCGGCGAGATGTTTATGAGGTGGTGAGACAAGTGCAGCTCGAGCCATGACAATATACTGAAGACACATGGGAGGTTGCATATGAGGTGGGAGATAAAGTGAGGCCAGATACCGTGCTGCGTGAATATACTGTGCATCGCAATGCACTTTTGTAAAAAAGACGTTTGTCCTATAATTTGTCAGAAATGGCAATCTTGCGGAGGGATACTTACAGCTCTTCGATAACCTCCTGTGGTGGTAACTGTTCAAAACGCCCCGTCTCAAAAAGTTGATTCTCTGATGCTTCAAATGGTCTAAACGATTGATATCCTTCCTCCTGAGTCGCTTTAAGCCGAAGTTCAAGCTCAACTTGTCCCTATAAGCCCTATTCATCAAATTTATCGAGAGCTTACCTAATCGTGACTCAAGTTCTTTCACTCTTGGCCGAGTCGCCGTTATCACGGGGCGTTTTCGCGAAGCGGGATATTGACATTTCGTTCCCGTTGCGGAACAGCGGCTGCATTCTGGGTTGAGACGGTCGCATTTTAGCTTACGGTTGCGGCAGTCGTAGCATGAAAAGGGCATGAGAGTTTCCTCGGTAGGTTGGGAGGAGGAGGATGATGCCATGGTAAGTTGATGATATTATCTTTGAAAGTGGATGAGGTGGCCAAGGTTATGTTTTCGATTAGCTGCAGCGTCGTAGGGCTGTAGCCTGTAGTACAGTGGGTCTTATTTGTGATTTGGTGGCCGTCATGGATGACTGCATCTTAACCTTAGAAGGCGTCCCTCTGTAGATGGTGTATGAAGAGTTATCTAAAATTTCTCTTATTTCATCTCAGGTTTAACTATTCATTCATAGATACAATCAAAGATTAAATCCCACAAGCCATCCCTCGTCTGAAGATATAAGAAGAACTTGCAAATCCGCAGTAAGAAGTGTTGGGAAGGTAGTAGCTCTGTCGCTCTATGAAAAAGTGTGATAGTAAAAAAGCTGTCTTGAACCGTTTAAATTTATATGAGCGGGCAAGGCCTATATATGACTTATGACCTCTTGCAAGGGTCTCAAGTATCGTGACCTGGAAGAATTAGAATGCAGGTTTACTCGGAATCGGAGTCGGCTTTAGTTCAAATGGGGTAACTTTCGGCCTTTCCTCAATAGGAAATACTCCCAACTCATCGGCGGAGACTCCGCCTCGAAGTCCACTCACCTCGTACTGAAGAACCTTCTCTTGTTTCCATAAGCTCGTCAGATCGCCCAATCGCTGTTCTTAACGAATATTACAACCTTGCGAGTTATCACTATGTCGGTCCGGGATAAATACGGCCCCGAGGTACAGAAGGTCCCTGCGGACACTCCCATCGGAGACGTCATTACCCTTCTCAAGCGCGATGGAGGCGTCTTCATAAGGAATCTCATTCCGGAAGCCCATGTTGACAAAGCATATGATGAGTGCCGCGAACGTCTTGACTCTGACGTAGAATGGTCTGGTGACTTCTTCCCAAGTTAGTCTCAGCACTCACTCACCGAACTGTCGTTACTGACATGGCCCCCAAGAGGAGACGCAGCGTGCGCCAAGCCTCCTCGCTCTCAGCCCTACCTACGCCCGAACACAGGTCATGAATCCTGTCTATCAGCAAGTCGTCGATCATTTCCTTACAAGCCGTTCTTGGTTTTGGTGGGGAGATGAAAGAAAAGAGTCTGTATCGAAACCATATGTTCACTCATGTGCAGCTATGAGGATTGGACCTGGAGGAAAGGCACAGCCACTCCATCGCGATGATTACATCAGTCATAACATTCACACTGATATTGATGAGTGGGATGACGAGCGGGATGTAAACCGTGAATCTGCTGTTGGGCTGTTTGTTGCTGGGTCAAAGGTTACGAAAGAGAATGGAGGGACGCAGTTTATTCAAGGGAGTCATCTCTGGTGAGTATCCCAGCAGATTTTCCTCAGTGGGTGAGAGATATGCTGACAAACTGCAGGGGCTCAGAGAGAGGTCCTCCTCGAGCAGAGGACTGCATCTTCGCTGAGATGGACAAAGGAGACGCCTTCATCATGCTCGCCTCAGCATATCACGGCGGCGGTACAAACTCAACCAAGGATGAGCACAGATTAATCTTTGCTACCTTTTCCATCCGAGGCTACCTAAGACAGGAAGAGAATCAGTTTCTTGCTGTACCCAGAGAAAAAGCCAAGGAACTTGATCAGGATATTCAGGCATTCATGGGTTATTCTATGAGTGATCCAGCATGTGGCTACGTAGAGCAGATGGATCCGATATACTTGCTACGCCCGGAGCTTGAGAAGGGTCCTTCGGACTTTTAATAAAAAAGATTCAAGTTGAAAAAGAAGAAAACTCGCAGACTGGCAAATTGTTGTTGAATTGATACTTATCATATTAGGATGAAATTTAGCCTCGATTCATTGGTGAGAGTGACCGTGAGGCGCGACATGCATGACCTAAAAGGCTTGAAGGCGTCCCCACTCAATCATCAACTCCGACTCCGATTTTGATCTTCTCATGTAACTTTTCTTTATATTCTGTTATCGCCCTCCACTTCCTCATTTAGTAATAAAAACAGCAGCAATGGAAAGATTTGATATATCAGTTTCAAACCGCCCAACTGCCCGGCGCAAAGGTAAACCTTCTTCTTCACGCTTGTTGTAATATTCTTTAGCAATTCAGTCTCGGAGAATCTTGCTGAGTTTTAGCCTAGACCCAGCTTGCGGAACATGTCGCAAGAAATGTCGGAAATGCGATCGCAAACGTCCCATCTGCGATAGATGTCGCACGAGAGGCCTTCATTGCGAAGGGTATCCACCTCGGTTTCAATTCCAAGAGACGTTGACGGCCTTTCCGAGCCAAACGGACTCTCGGGATACGGCCCGAAATAGTGTTGATGCTTCTATCACGCAGCCGGCGATATTAGACGAGTCCCCTCTTGTGTCTTCAGCTCCAGTCGATGAGAATGCAGTAATACTTTCTCCCATACTCTCCACTGAAACTACTATCCTCGATACTGCCTCTTTGACCCTCGTTTCACCTCAATCATCTGCGACTCTCTCGTTATCGCCGGATGAGAATGTCCTGACTGCTTCACCATCTGAGAACGCTGAACTCGAGAACGACATTCTCTCGAACCAACATATCATCAAATATTGTAAGACTCCTCAAACGACCACCTGGGCCTAGAATAACACCTACTTTCAGTTGATCAAACGCTCAGCGAGCACTTCATCATACATGTCCCGGGTTTAGATAACCCCTTCAGAGAATACATCCTGCCGCTAGCCTACCAGCACCAAGGCATCTTACATGCCCTGCTCGGATTATCATCATGCCACATACATAATACTGGGCATGACAACAGCCAGAACTTTGTCGCGGTCTCTCTTGGATATAGGCTATCTGCTATTCAATCACTCGCGTTTCTGCTGCATAAAGAAGACACCTCGAGACTGACGCCCGCTGAGGAAGAATATGTCTTGGCTATGGTGCTACTGCTTGTTCTTCACGATGTAGGGTATATTTCCTTTTGTTGACAGAAGTAGCTAACTCTGTGAAGGTGTGCGAATCAGGTGTCTCCACGCATGGAGCTCATCTGACAGGCGTGTCGTTTCTCTGCAAACGAATGGCTTGCCTGGATGATTTATCCATGCCTTCAAGAGCCGGCATGTTTTTGATCTCCGCATTATCCTGGTAAGTCACCGAACCACCAGATTTCGTCATCTTTACTAACGCAAAGAGGTTGGATATGCTCCGAGGCTTCAGCGGTGCCGAAAAGCTCTCTTACTCGGCAGAAGTACGTGAATGCGTCCGTGACCACGGAAGCCTTAGTCTTCACACATTAGTCGGATGCCCACCTGTCATTTTCTTCAAGATCGGGCAAGTTCTTGAAGCCGGCAGGTCTTACCTGGCTGGAGATCTACCGCTTGAGCAGTTTCAGCATTTGCTGGACGGAGCTGAGAAGTTCTTCCGCGGCTGGGATCCTGACCAGGCGGTGTATCCCACTGCGCATCAGGAATGGCGGCATCTTGCTGAAGCGTACAGACACGCCTGTCTCCTTCGTGTTATGCGATTCCCTGATGCTTTTGCAATCTCGTGCGACGATCCTCGGATCAAGGCATCTGTCTCTGCAGTTCTCGATGTCTGTGCCGTGATACCAAGAGACAGCGTCTTTTACAAGCGTCTCCTCTTTCCTCTCTTCCTAGCCGGAGCCGATACGTGCTCCCCACACCAGATTCACTATGCTAGCTGGTGTATCAGCGATATCAAACAGTCAACTGGGTTTCAGCATCCAGCTATGACTGAACTTCTGACTAAAGTCTGGGAAGAGAGACGAACGAACCCCTGCGGTTGGTCAAACGTTCCCTGGATGGAATTTGTCAGTTCACCGCTTCTTGAAACCTCTTGCCCCTACTGACGTTGACTTTCTGCAGACTTGTTCCGAGCTTCTTCGTTCTCAGCATGCCTACCTCTTCTTTTGACGGGCCGACATTCCACTAGTGCTCCACATTCTCAAGTGTCTAACGTATAGTCGGAATCGGAGTTATAATCGGGCTTGGCGATTTGCTAAGTAGTTGGGAGTATTTCTGTTTACGGAATAGCCTCAGAAGCCGAACAAGTGGGCTTTCGAATGTTGGAAGATTTTAATATAAGAGCCATCGCCCTCTGAGGATTTCACGATGAATTGATGATTTCTCAGTTTCCAGCTTATTCACCCAGTCTTTTTAAATCTACAGGCTGCCTCTAAGACAATATGGCAGCCCAACAAAAGAACCCAGTTGAGTTGGAAAAAGCCACGAAGCTGGCGAATGTTCCCCACTGCGAGCAATATGAGAGGATGATCTCAGGCATGCTGTCAGCGAATACCATATTTCGAATTATACGAACTCAGAGTCGCTAAATATTTCTACAGTTACGACTCACTCATCCCCTTACTCACAAATGCTCGTCTCGCCGCTCGAAAGTATATGAATGAATACAACACCTGGTTTCCCAAGGGAGATGACCTTAACATTGAAAACATCACCAAAACGCGAGCGGGCCTCTTAAAATCCTTCCTCGGGCACGTGGCAGACGACGAAATATTTATTGAACCGCCTTTCAGAGTCGACTACGGCCCCAACATGTCAGTCGGCAAGAACTTCTACGCCAACTTCAACTTGACTGTTTTGGACTCAGCCATTGTCACAATTGGCGACCGGGTTATGATTGGTCCAAATGTTATGATATCGACAGCAACACATGAAACAGAAGTGGCCAGTCGAAGGGCCTGCATTGAGTACGCATACCCGATTAACATTGGAGATGATTGTTGGATCGGAGGCGGCGTTACTATTCTGCCTGGTGTGACAATTGGGGAGGGATGTACGATAGGGGCGGGATCAATTGTGACACGCGATATTCCTGCCTGGAGCGTGGCTGTGGGATCCCCTGCAAGGGTGGTTAAAAAGGTCCAGCCGCTAAATAAGCCTGAGGATTGAGTCGAGAAATGCTTGAGCCATTGCTGCAAAGGCCTGAAAATATAACATTAATTTCCAGATTAAGGTAGCTTTATGATGAAAATGATCAGGGGAAGTGTTCAGCTGAGGTGAATGACAGGGATGTTGTGACCAACATGCAGAATAGGCGTCTCAGAATATGTATGTTGGTTGGCCGACGATACCCCTGCTCACAACAGAATACAATATTAACCGTTCAATGAAGATTTCTTCCAATTCAGTTCTCAAAGAACATTTCCTCAGTATCTGAAAACTAGATCGCTATACTATCATAACTGCATATCGTACCAGCACTATTCGTTCCAACAATCATGGCGAATGCACAGGAGGCTGCTGACATTATACGAAGTTTGAACGGTGATATCAAGTACGTTACACGATTGAAAAGGCTCAAGTGACGCGATAACTGACAAAGAGAAGACTGGGAAAGCATGTTGAAGTCAGCGCTAAGAAACTCTTGTTTGAAATCCTCCGGTATGCCGATGGCAAAACTTTCACGAAGGCCGTCGAAGCCAAGAAATCTCCCTTCATCACTTTTAGAATACACCGTGACCGAATTATCGTCGATTGCAATGACGACGGCTTTACCAAAGCGGAACTGGAGGCTATTTGCCAGCCAGCCCCTAATCAGCCATCGACCAAGAGGGCCAGTCTCAAGTCCATTATCATCGCCACTAAACAGATGCACATGCAATCTGGAAACTTCTCATTTGAGTTTCAGCATAACAGGCTCGATTCTGATGAAGGGATTATGAGGCCTACCTGGGTGACTCCCGCTGAGACCATTCCAGAGAACTTGACTCGTATCACGCTCTACCTCCATGACCAAGGTAACGAGAGAGACATCGAGGATCTGAGAGAGGTTATTAGGCTTCAGTTTGAGGAACTGAGAGGGGTGTCCCTTCTTTTTCTTAAACGTCTACGAACACTGAGAGTTGAGACTTTTGATGGAAGTGGCGAGATGAGCCAATCTAAACACTACCAGAAAAGAAACGTCGATGAGTGTCGTGTTTCTCTAGGGGTGGTTGAAATTAACGCAGGAGAATATTCCACTGATACCCAACTTTATCATGTGATAGAGCAGCCAGTGGAGACTCTGGCAACAAGTGTCATATTGGCCTTCCCTCTCCTGCATAGTTTCGAACCCCGAGTTGCCTATAGAGCATGCGGGATATTTGATCGTGTGCAAATACGAGCATCTCATTTCAAGGTAAGCCAAATCAGTTTCTGTTGTACATCTGCTGATCAACAATTATGTGCAAGTTTTACATCCACTCGGACTTCGATGTAGATAATGAACGACAGGATATAATCACCACGTCAACTCGAAACTTTAGGATTCGAGACTGGATCGCAACCGCCTTCTTCCGATCAATCCTGCAGTTCCTAGACCACCCTATTCTATGCTATCATTGGCCAATGTTTCTCACCCTCCAACAAAGCAGCTCCGACTCCTTCTGGTCTGGCCTAGATACCGATATTCGGGCTTGGATCATGCAAAACCCAATTTTGAGATCTAGAAACTCCTTACACTGGCGCCTCATTCACCATGTTTCTGAGCTTAACGAAGAAGCCAAAGACAAAGACGGAGGACCACTGTTAAATGATCCGATCAAAGATCCATTTCTCTCGCCCCTGTATCCCCTAACCGCTATTGTTGCGCTGAAAAGATATGGGCTCAGATCTCCAGACGCTAGCCAATTTCTGAAATATTTGGATATTGATCTCAGTGAAAACAGCCCAAAGATGTATGCAAAAACTACTACCAAGGAGTGGCATAGTAGTTTGGCGCTTATTCTTTCAACGTTGCTGCCACACCACTCTGAGAAATTAAGATCGCTCCCTATCTTACAACTAACGGATGGCACATGGACATCTGTGGCGTCAGGCCCGGTATACTTTCCCACCACAGAGAAGATTAGCATTCCTCAAGGTTTAGGTCTTAGGATGGCGAGTCATTCTATCAGTCGTGACCGTGACCGAAGTGCGTTATTCCAGGACCTTGGGGTTTTGCATGCGACAGTGGATCAGGTCAGAGAGTGGATTCTCACCCGTTTCGCCTCTTCTGATCGTCCATCCCTCCATGAGCTAAATAGCTATCTTTACTACCTACATCGCACACACCCCTTTCTTGACCCGGAGCGAAAACAACCATACGAAAAAGTACAAGTCTTGACTATGGACATGGAGTGGAAGAATTCCCAGAGTAGCATCATTTACCTACCAGGGACGGATCGCCCATACAGCCCTGAGAGTCTTCTGGGTCCTAGTGGGTCTGCACCAGGCCTTCCTGTCCACTTCTTACACCCAGAAATATTGGGGAATGCGCCACTGTTTCCCAAGGAGTGGAGGGTATGGCTCTGCCAGCATCTTGGGATACGGGAACGATTGAGCATTTTTGGACCAATGGGATCTGATGAGCGTCGATCCCCAGAGGAAACTTTCTCAAACAGTGACAAGACCGAGGTTTTGTCTGAGAATTTTGAATACGTACTGAGACATCACCCCGATAGGTTTTTGGGTCTTTTCAGACACCTCTGGGCGATTGAAGGGACCAAACTCCTAGAGAACCCAAACCTGATTTTAAAGATTCAAGAACTCCCTGCCCAGAACTTGTGCGGTGTTGACTTCTCGCTTCAGTTAAAAGATGCCTGGTTCCCCTTCATATTACTCAAAAGTTATGCCCAAACCTACATGGAAGATCCTGGCCACTTCCCTTTCCTGCGGATTGACGAGAAGGAATACACAGGTGCCATATCCTGGAGCTTTTTAACCGGACACTTTGGTGTGAAAGGGAATACAAACATTGACTTCTTACTGGAAATTCTGAAGTCCATCAAGCGTTCTTGCCCCGACCTATCATCCTCGCAATCCACGAAAGTAATCAATCTGTACGTTCACATGGCCCAGACACTCTGGAGGTCTGATGAGAAGGAAAAAGAGCGTGTCAGGTAAGTTTCTATCCTGTCTTGATCCAGAACAGCGTTGACGTGTGAATAGGGAATTCTTTGAAGACACCGGTATCCTATACGTTGATGAAAAGGGGCCAGTTTGGACAAGCTCATCTTGCTGCCTTTGGGATGCACCCCCTGACATGATCTCTATGAACTCCCTGAAGAGCCTCTATAAAAAACTCGATCGACAAGACATAGATATCCTCCAAGGCCTATTCCATAAGGAGATGAATATAGGTGATGCTGCACTAGACAATTTGGTGGCTGAGTTGAATATGCTACGGGATGCAGGTTGCGAAGATCTAGACCGCATCGCAGGCATTTACCGATATCTGGATAAGCAGGCCATTTCGTCGTCCGATATGAGGTGAGTTTCCAGTCTCCCACGTATAGGCGAGGCATTTCCATGGGCAAAGCTAACGAAGCATAAGGCATGCATTTGACGAATTTGACCTCATCTTTGTGAAACAGGACGATGACACGGTCTGGTTGAAATCTTCAGAGTGTTTCTGGTCCGAAGCAGAAATAACCGAGGTGAACAGCAACCTGAAGGAATGCTACTCAGATTTGAAGGTCTTCTTTCTTGAAAAGGTAGGCGTTAAGCCATCAGCATATGACAAGCTACTGCACTCAACTTCAGAGAGTATAGAGGAGGTCAAAAAAACCATCTTATCATTGATGGATGGGGCTGGCGGATGGGTGCCCCTATTCCCCGAAGAGCCAATCCTGAAAGCAAAGGTCCTCCCTATCAGACATCCTGATGGAACTGTTTCGCTATGTTCTGCTGACACAGAGTTTGCCATTGGAGATCGGGAAAGCTTCAAGACGCGATTGAGAGACCATATCAACATATTAGACTTTGATCTGAAAGACGTTCGTTGTTTATTGCCATTCTTTGAATGGCTCTCGATTCATGATCGCCACCTTTCAAGATGCGTACAAGAACATACACGCATCTCTGATGATGAAGGGCTGCTAATAGAGTCAGAACGATGGAACCTGAGACCTAAAGCATATCACATTGTTCGGTGAGTTATTCAATCAGGGTTTGTTGCACGATGCTGATACCTCTTCTGCTACCTAGTGTTGCAGCAACCTTTTACACTTTCGAGACCTGGGACGATTTATTCTCCCTTTACCTACAACTACGAACAATACGAACCATTGAGGTTTCTGACATATTCTCTGAGCTAGAGATTATCCAGGATAACCAAACGATTCGGTCCTCGCCAGAACCTGCTACTGTACATGTGTCTGATGACGGCGAAAACCTCAATATCTACGTACCCAAAAACCAGAAGGCGCAGCAACTATGCTTCTTCTCAGTTCTGCCCAGAAAGCTCGAGGAATGGTTTACTCGAATCTCGTATAGACCGCACTACGGGAAAAAGTTCGAAGTGGTTAATGCGCTCACTTCGATTATTGCCAGTGACGTATCCGCCCTGGATGAGATACTTGAGGATCAGGGCATCATACAAGTTCCTTTTGAGAATGAAGATGGAAAGGAGAAGGGTGTTTCTGATGCCGAGGAGGAGACAGAATTAGATGACAGCTTCCAGACTGCCGACGACTCGCCAGAACAGGACCTCCCTCCTGCCTGTTCCACAGAAGCCAATGGTAGCTCAGCGGATGATACACCGCCTGGTTCTGAATCTCCGTCTGCTGCCTCAGAAACAAAAGTTGAGCTAGTGGTGCGACAGAAAAGCAATTCTCATCAAGGCCCATCACAGGTTAGAAATAGCTCATCGGAACACAACGAAACTCACACGAAATCAGAGGAAGGAAGATGGCATTCCAAAGTCTTTATACCTTTGTTTTGACGACTTTGTTGGAAGTTTTGTGTGAGAGGCAAGACGGAAGCCAGGAAGTTCTGAGGAATATGTGAGGCGGGAATGGTTTAATAAATGTAGTTGAGTGTGATGGTTTGTTTGAAGTTGGTCTCTCATAATGAAGTCTTGTAAATTGTTCGAAAATGATGCAAAGAATAAGCACCCCGAACGAAGGCTCATAAACATTACTAACTTGCTAGCCTACTATAGAGAGAAAGAAAAGCCAGGCCTTCCATAATACTGCGGAATCTTGGGTAGGGACAGAACCCGACCAAAGAAAACAATTTCCAAAGAAATTAGACAACATATCGCTATTAATAACCTTAGCTTACCTCCGACCGACACGGGTTGGTGGACGTATTCTTTCAATTTTCCTTGGCCATCCATAGCCAATACCACTATTTCACAGTTTTATGTTATGGAGTATCTCCTAAGAGCTCAAGGAGCTGCAACCGGGTCACTGTGAGGGGTCGTAGCCAATTAAAATGAGTCAAACAAAAGATACCTCTTGCGCCACCTAAATTATACGGTGATAGAAGTACCAACAGGTCTTGTTATTACAAATTGGTATATCACATATTTTGCACCTATACCTAGTCTGCCGGCCATGATACCTTCTTCTTGTGTTACCGCTGATTTCAGCAAAAGCATACCTTTTTCGACCTTTTGACCTTATCTGACCTTGCTAAAAGCCCTAACAAGCTAGGCACCTTGAACAACAGCCACGATAGACATGATTGATGCTCCGGTCTATGTGTTTTTGCCGGGTTTCTTGATCATTGATGTCTTCTTCAGCTCCTGACCGATAGAGCTTTCTTGCTTAACTTTCTTGATAATATGTATTAAAAAGTGCGTTTGAAATACACTTCCGCCAATCCTCCTATGACCTATATCTCTCCTAATTTAGCTGGGGACCATGTAGTTGAAGGATATAACTATTAGTAAGTATAACATCAAGAAGGAAGGACCAAGTCAGAGCCTGCTAAGCCCCCCGGCGAAGGGGGTGATCGTAGCTTGTATATGACCTCAATTGGTTACCTCGGTCAACGTGATTCATTTCATCGTTATAAGCAGCAGCTGCTGTCAGGATAGGAACGACTTTAGTGGTCTCCTCACTAAAAAATAGCTGTATTGGCCGGGCTTATTGGTGGGTTATAGATGGCTTCTTCCTCTTCTTATTGGTATGCTTATTGCCTCGAAAAACGGTTATGATAAAAAATATAAGGCTATTATCCTTCCAAGCTAGTTAATTAACCTAGGAAGAAAGGGAAAGGATAAATTAGTAAGGGAAATATATAGAAAAATATCTTAGCTTCTTACTAGGTTATCCCTTAATAGAATAGACCTAACTTTATTAAAGGCATAGTCACAATGCCCTAATTTATCAAGCGCCTTATCCCTCTTTAGGTCCTTGTGTATGCCACAGTTAGGGCGGGCTGTGCCTGTGGCCCCGTAGCTGTGATCACGAAGCTTGCGAAAAAGAGGTAGTGTTAAGAAGAGGTTATCCACAAAGACGTGATATGTCTATGTTGGTAGTAATTTACATAGGGAAAGAATGACGCCTGATGTATTGCTAAGTGGTAGTAAAGAAGCCCCTTCTTTACCTGCTTACTCTCTCTTCTCTGAAGGGCTATAGCCGCCTCCTTCCCGCCTTGATCCCCTGCTTATTATACCGTAATTTGAGCCTTTGTAGTGCCAAAGCCACCGAATGAAGAAGCCTGCTTAGGCGATAACCCAGATCTTAAAGCCTAGCGGGGTTGGCTTCCCTTTGACAAGGGTTATCGCTGTTGACCTACCTATATAGCGGACCATACACTCATCTACAGCAAGATGAGAGCCTGGTTGGAAGAGCGCAGCTGACACTCTCTGTATATGGTCAGACCACTCTTCAGCAGCTTAGAATACCTTCGGAAGGGGTGCGTTTTTATCGATCTTGGTGTGGTCAAAGGGACGAAGATAGCGGTGGATCAACTGAAACCTCCAATAGGGCATGAACTTGATGACTGAGTGCAGGGGGGCTTGTTCTCCTAGCCGGGGGGCTTTCCAATGGCTTCGAAGCTTCCTTTCCTTGTGAATTCCTATGTAAATCAGCATGCCGAGCCATACGTAGATCTGTGCAGTGGAGATCCCTTCCCAAGCTAGGAGCTGTGACTATTCGTGAAGTGGGTTATTCCAGCTGTTAACCACGCTATTTTTAAGCAGGTAACAAATCCAGCTATTAGTATATTCAATCTATCGCTAAAGCAGCGATTTAGGCACAAAAAGCTGGAAAAGATCAAGTGGTATAGTAGGCAAATAACCAATATGATAATTGCGATGTTGCATGATGAAAGGGTCGAAATTGAAGCCGCGAGATTCATCGGGCGGAAAATCATTAGCCCCGGCAGCCTCCTTAGGGCCCATGCGGGGGCCCTTATGTTGCTTATCGAAGCTATTATTATCATAGGAATCAACCTCTTGTCATTTATCGTAATCTGAAGATGTATTTATTGTTTTAATTGCAATTAATTGCATAGTAATTTAGCTGTGAAAGGTTGGAAATTGAAGCTTTTGGTACCCCGCTTGTACTGAGATAAAGTGGGGCGGGGTACGGATTGCAGCTCCTTGAGCTCTTAGGAGATAGTATAGCCGAACTTCATGATATACTGAAGCCGTTGTATATCCGTATACCGGTATCTGACTGCATGCTTGCTAGCTCGCACGGTTCTCCTCCCACTGGTACTCAACCAATCGCCACGCTTTCCTATTCTGCAAAAAGTGTCCAACGTCCGTGACACGCACGCAACCTTCAACCTCTCCTATATCGCACTGCCCGACAACCTCTGTTTCCACAGGTGGCGTGGGGGTCAGTATTTCGAGGGTTAGTTGTCATAAAAGCATCAGATATACATTAGGTACGTGTTCAATGTGCCCATGGAAAGCGAGTAACCTGTCATGAGGAAATTACCACGATTCTTCCACGAATCAAGATTGTGAGAACTTGGGGGTAGTACTCGCCACATAGGCCACGAACAGGTTGAATTTCTCCACCTGTATTCTTTCCTGGTTTCCAAATATCGCAATAGAGTTAAAGTATTCCGAAAAGGTTGACCCCAGTACATACGAGACTCATGGACTGGACAATGCGATACCGCTTCGCATGCACAAGGGCTTTCTGGAGGAGGTCAAAGGCGCAACCCGCGCTCAAAGAGACTGAATCAAACACGTTCAGAAACTCGATGGATATAAGGGAGGCTTAGGAGAGCTTTACAGCTTTGCCTCCGTTACAGTTCCAGAATGCCTCCCAGACAGACTTGAGATGATCTCTGATGCGAACGAGTACGCCTTTCTCTATGATGGTAATGTTCAATCAGCGTTGTAATTTTGGTTCAATTTTAACATATAACAGATGCCATTGAGCTATTCGGTCTCGTCGATCCGTCCAAAGACCACCTCCAGTTCTTAGAAACGTTTGGTGATGACATTCTGAGCCAGGACGTCGAACCGAACTTGCGTCCCGAGCGACGCGTTCTATTGCAAATATTCTCGGAAATGAAAGCCATAGATCCCGTTCGAGCAGCTACATCAATGAAGAAATAGGTTGCATTTGTGCATATGGCATCTCGAACGAAGGTATCACTGCCCCAGACTCTGGGCGAGTGCATTCCGGCGCGGGCTATTGCTGCTGGAGAAATGTAAAGCCATGTGCATCCAAACACAGATGAGGGTTACTAATCAAGACTTTAGGATCTAGTTTGGAACAGTCACCTCTGGTATGGTGCTCACCAATCCCGAAGCTGAATATGACCTTTGCATGCGATTCGCTAGGCCAGCCTACATAGCCCTCGCTCCAGTAAACGACTTATACTCCTGGAGAAAAGAGTGCCGAGAAGCTGATAAAGCGGGAGAACACTACATTTTTAACACAATATGGATAATCATGAGGGAAAGGTCGGTTGACGTGGACGAAGCCACGTCGATTTGTCGTGAGGTGATTAAAGAGAATGTGTTGGAATTTTGCAATTCTGTTGAAGAGACAAAGCGTAATTTGAGGCTATCCGGAGACCTTCATGTTTACATGGAGGCTTTAAAGTGGTCTTATATTGGCAACCTAGTAGGGAGTATCTATTGCCCTCGTTGCCATTCCTTCTAGGTGATTGTAACCTTTAACAACATACTATCTACGATATATTGCAAATTTTATCGTAGGATTGTTTTGTGAACTGAGAAGCCAGTTTCTACAATTTTTGCAGATTTCTATCGGCACACAAATCGTGAATGTGACCAAATTACTACTGGATACAAGGGAGATTGGCTTTCAAGACCGATATCTTATCCCATGATTAATGGAAGAGTCTCCAAACTCAAATGATCCCACTCCCCAGCCTGGACTTGTCCGCTTGCGAGACGATATGCAACCCCATCTTTCCACTCTGCCCAAAGCACGAGGTATGTGCCTTTATTCTTGTATGTAAAACCACCTTCTTGCGATTCTTGATTTTTAGTCTGCGAGTATGTCCTGATTTTGCAAACAGCGACCAGATTCACAGGCAAGCCTATCTCTTGCCAATTAGATATGTTGTCTGTTCAGGCATATCAGGCATCGTCAACTGATCAATCTTGGGAACTGGAAATGGGCAATACCAGTCTGACGGCTGCTGATCTTCAGTAACAGGCGCCAGTTCATTGAACTATTTCCGACATCTATCAGGATATAAATAGGGCCTATCTGCCCAACGACACCATTTAATAGCATGGTGGTGTGTTCAACCTGGCGGCAGTAGCTTTAACAAATCCTAATAGCTTCCACAGTTCCCATACCATGTAGATTTAATGTTTTGCTATCGAGAAGGTAGATTCTTGGGAGAATTACTCCAGTGCCCTTTAGTTATTGGACTAGCCTCCTCTATGATCCTTCCATCAAAAGGTACACATATTGATTCGCTATGACCTAAAGAAACTCGACTTTCCCAACCGATATATGACCATGAGTGAAGCATAGATGTTAATTGGATATAATTTGGCCTTCAAGGACGAACTCGCCTTCGAAGGATGTAATATAGGTCGGATGGCTTCCAGTCTGAACAAATTTGGGTTGTCCCTGAGATTTATCAGAGTATAAATCAATACGTAAAAACTATGTTAAACTATTTAATAAACATTAATATCATTCTTTCCTATATTAGCTTGCTAGGGCTATGTATTTGAACCGACATTCCCAGTGTTTCAAGATGCGAATATAAGTTATGTTTCATCTGACATTGATACTTAACTATACTTGATGGTCTTGGTCGATAATGCCACTGCTGACCCTTTCTTCTATTTTAAAGGCGTTGGGAAACTATGAATTGTATTAAAGACGTGGTGGTTATCTTGAAACAGGCCGATCCCCCCCCCCACATACGTCTTTCCATATAGGGTTATTTCTGTCCATACAGCTACCAAAGTCATTATGGGTAAGCTTGGTGCTTTCTATTTACAGTCGATACCGGAAACCCACTGTCTTCCAGTCCGTTACATCCTCATAATCTTCATCCCTCGTCTCAACCTCGCCCACAACAATAGCAACATCCTGCCCGCTCGCGACATCAGCAACCTTGCCACCGCTCAAAGCACCAGAAGTACCCATGCTCCCTTCGAAACCCTCCTCACTCATCCTCCTAGAGTTGAACCATATGAGATAGCACCTGTGTACGACGGTGAGGATAATGGCGAGCGCGTAGCATATCATGATTGTCTGGAAAGCAGTCGGATACTTGGGCGCCTCAGTATCAAGGAAGAAATGCGGGCCAGCCAGGTTACCGCCGCAATAGGCGAGAAAGAGCAACGCCGTGATAGTCATCTTTTTCGTCACACCACGGTAGTTAGACTGTACTAGGGACATGTTAAGGGGCATGGCAGCTGGACCAGGAGCCATGAGGAAGTAAGCAAAGAGCTGGACGCCATGGGGCACGTCGTCGCGACGGTACATAATAGACGATCCGATAACAGGAAACATAATAACGCAAATAATAAGGATACAGTTCATACTCCTAAAACGCCCAGCTAGGTAGCCCGTGCCAGCGATAGTGAATGCAGTCAGGAGTGCGTAAGGGATATTAATAAGAGTGGACTGTAGGCTCGTGAAGCCAAAGGACGTTACGACGATGTTGGCGAAGTTCTGCGTCGCTCCGTTGGGAATCTGCGTCAGCAGCTCGACGGAAAAGATAACCCACGTCTTGGGGTCGATCAAGCACTCCTTGAACTGGTCAAGCCGCCAGTGAGTATTCTCAGTAGATCCTGTGCCAGCCACAACTGCCCTATCAGCGGCTATTCGGCGCTCCTCTTCGTTGAGGAACTTGGCCTTGGAGATGCTATCGGGAAGCCAGATGAAGAGGGGGATAGCCCAGAGAAACGTTCCGCAGCCAAGGACAATGTACATCCACCGCCAAGGGCCGACGTGGTCATCAATATGGCCAAGGCCAAAAGCAAGCAAGCTAGACAAGAGACCACCAACGGAGTTGCCAGCAAACCAGATGCCTATGCGGGTCGGCATCTCATCGCGGGTGTACCACGTCGAGGTCAGGAACATGAAGGCAGGTGTAATAGTTGCTTCGGCAAGACCAAGAAGGACCCTTACGGTCATGAGACCGCCAAAGCTGGTGCATGCAGCTGTCATTGCTACCACTATGCCCCAAAAGACTGTGTTGGCGGCGAGGTACTTAGCCGTGGGTAACCTCTGGATAAGCAGAGTCGTCGGGTACTCCCAGACAAGGTAACCAAGATAGAAGATGCTGCTGACCCAGGAGTACTGCTGCCCAACAAGGTTCTGGAAGATGGCAAAAGAGATTTATGTTAATATATCTTGACAATTCAAGCTTCCAGCAACAGCACTCGAGTGATCTAGTGACTTACATTGTCAACTCGTAGACCAAAAACAGCAGCACTGCTA
This sequence comes from Fusarium sp. NRRL 53497, assembly GCA_013184445.1. Lineage (NCBI taxonomy): Eukaryota > Fungi > Ascomycota > Sordariomycetes > Hypocreales > Nectriaceae > Fusarium > Fusarium sp. NRRL 53497. Next base: position 24,211 of record JABCJZ010000386.1, on the reverse strand, counting down.
AGAATAGTCTTATCCATAAAGTTGAGCATGTATGTTATAAAACAAAGTGGAATAATAACACGGTCAATCTTTTTCAGGACCTTTCTTGCTAATTTGCCTTCGGAGTTCATCTCATCCGGCCGCCCCAAAGGGGTTGGTGCAGCATCAACGGTTGACATACTGAGTTGCGTAGTAAAACGTGAGGAGATTCGGACCACAAGTGGCAAGAATAAAGAGCAGTTAAAAGAAAGTTCGATAAATGTTAGCTCAAGTGATTTTAATATTTGGTTTATGCAAGACAATTAGGCTTGCGGCTTTAATATAAATGAACCCCTCATTTCTGTATACAGGGTACAGTCATCGGATAGATAACGTATGATAGAACACCGCCAATCAGGACAAGGCAACGATAAGTAACAGCATTATCCTATCGGAACGGAGAGAAATCCTATCAGTACTATATGCTCCATTATTAGAAAATACAAGGAAAGCATGTTGACTTCCATCTAGTAACCATTATCGACATTTCAGTTAGCTTGCTTGCGGGGAACTCCTGGCTTGCCTAAACTCGAAACAGCAAGTCTTCTGGGGACAATGGGTCACAGAGGGAGGGGCCACGCTTATCTCCAGCTTATTGCAGCAGCACAGCGGCATCACATGTGCGAGAAGCGGTTCCTTACCTCCACTCGACACCTTCAAACTAATGTTTTGGCGGCTGTCAACGTACGTCCATGTAACATAACAATCCGACGACGGGTGATACTACGGTGAGATTTCGGAGCCGGCCGTAACCGACGAATGCCTTATCTTCCCATTTTTTGTTCGTCTTGTTTCGAGCCCATCCTTCTTTAAGCAAAATAAAGGCCAATGGCTTCAAAGACATTTCCCAACATCAGCACACTAATTTATCTACATTGATTTGCCCACACAATATCGCTGTTGAGTGTCCCTATCTCGGATCTTCTGTCACCATGAATGGCCTCACTATTTCACCTTTTATCGCCGCTCTACCCAAGATTGAGCTTCACATTCACATCGAGGGGACTCTCCAGCCCGCGTTGCGCTGGAAACTTGCCCAACGCAACAACGTGACTTTACGCTGGCGCAATCAGGTCTATCGAACTTATGAAGAGCTATTGGAGTCGTACCAAGTCACCTACAACCACCGCCCAGAACTCGGTGGTCCAAAAAACGTGCCAACCTTTCTCGAAGCCTACTTCGCTGGTTGCCAGGTGCTATTGAAAGAAGAAGATTTCTATGAACTTGCCATGGAATACTTGGCTCGCTGTCAGGAAATGAATGTGCGTTATACAGAGCCATTTTTCGACATCCAAGCCCATACGAGGCGGGGAGTCGCAGCAGAAGATGTCCTGAACGGATATTTTCGAGCGCAAAATGACGCTGTAACAAAATTCGGTGTACATTCAAATTGGATATTTTGCTTCATCAGAGATGAACCAGTGGAGGACGGCGAGGCAGCATACGAAGCGGCAAGACCGTGGGCCAGGATGGATGGGGGAAAAGGACTATTCCATGCCGTCGGCTTGGCATCAAATGCATACGAGAGGCCACCAAGTTTGTTCAAAAACGCATTTGCAAAAGCAAGGAGAGATGGATTGCATATAACAACACACTGCGACTTTGGACAGAAGGATACACATGAGCATATACGCCAAGCAATCTTCGACCTCGGCATTGAACGTATCGACCATGGTCTCGATGTTCTTGATAAGGATGAGCTGGTTGAGGGCCTTTTAAGAAACGATATTGGTCTGACGCTGTGCCCACATGCATACCATCGGCGGACAGCTACAGAAGTGCTTTTTCCGAAATTGCGGGAATTATTAAACAAGGGTGTTAGGTTCTGTATCAATAGCGACGATCCGGTATATATGCATAACGTCTGGATCGACGGCAACATGGAAAAGGCAATGCACTATGGCAAACTGTCTAGAGCAGAAATGGTTGGATTACTACGCAACTCAATCGACATGTGCTGGGCAGATGAACGTGTAAAGAGAATCATATCTGCTGAACTAGATAATATTGATACAGCAGACTGAGTAACTCGATATATACTTATCTTGTTTGGAATAACCTTGCTTTCTATTCTACTAGTAGCTTTTTTCCTCCTTGCACTTTGTATTTGGTGATGCTATAGCTTTGCGGATAAATAATAGTATATTGTTAGAACAATCCACGTTGGAACTAGGATAAGAAAGAAACTGATAGTCATAGTACGGAGTATTCAATTCTCAGTCGGCGCAGCCTTTGCTTCAAATCCTGCGTTCGAGACAAGCCAAGGCAGGCGAAGTACAACCTAAGGTATTCAAAGTACATCTTTTTATACCTATTCTAGGTAGTGAGAGAAGTATTTTCTCAGCAGACCATATCTTCCAGGGATCACCTGCCAGTGGTGTTCTCAAGCCTCTCTGGTCACATTGCTAGTCCCCATTAAGGCATACATAATCCCTTCTAAATCCTTCTTAACTCCGTTCGCGTTTTATCGCCGCCTGTAGGAACGAAACCTTATTATAAATCAAGAGTTGACTCCTATTGGTGAGGAATCAACCCCTCAGCAGAATCAATGTGGGGATTCGGGTAGTAACATTTGTTTCCCTCATACCTGTTGTACTTGTCCTTGCCGAGACGGATAGACTTCGTTCCATATTCGCGTTTCGTGGAGTTAATCCACGGAACACCGAGATTTTGCAGACAGCTTCAGATCTCCTTCTGGCGCACAAGACGACTATGACGTCGTCGTTTCGTCGTTGACTATAAAGGGCCTGGGGTTTCTCTGGATAGGCACTTGAATATCAACGCTCATCTCCGCTCTATCCTAAGATTCGACTTAAACACTGAACCTATCCCCAAAAATGCAGTCTCACTCTTCTCTCAAGGGAAGCGCCACTTCAACCCGTCGTCTTTTGCTCAAAGGCGGCAAAGTGCTCATCCACGATGCTGACGATAATGTCCAAGCTCTAGAAAGGGATATTCTCATTGAGAACAATCGCATCGCCAAGATAGCCGCTGATATTGGAGATGTTACCGACGCTGAAGTTATTGACTGTCATTTGAAGATCATTTCACCTGGTTTCATTGATACGCATCACCATCTTTGGCAAACCCAACTCAAGGGAAGGCATGCCAACGAACTGCTCCTTGACTACATGGCGTCAGGCAATCTGCAGTCGTCCAACTACACTAAAGAAGACATCTACTGGGGACAGCTTGGAGGTTGCCTTGAAGCAATCAATGCTGGTACCACGACCGTTGTTGACCACTCGCATGTCAACTGCTTTTCTGGCGCTGGTAAGTCCGGAACTCATGACAAGTTCAAACGAGAGCTAATCATCTTCTCTGTTAGCATCGACGGCTATCTCAGCCACTGCGTCTTCTGGCTTACGTTGCGTCTATGGCTATTGCCCAACTGCCCGTGTCGCTTCATGGTCACCTTTTGCAATGGATCCGGACATGCTACCACCTTGGGTAATGGAAGACCTTCAGGACTTAGGCAAGAAAGGGCCTTTTGGCGAAGGCCGAGTCACGATGGGTTTGGCGTTTGATCTGTGGTTCTTGCCAGAGCCAGTGATTCAAGACATTTTCCAACGTGCTCGAGAAGCTGGGGTTGAGCTTGCGACGACTCATGCCGTTAGCAATCCACAAACGGGCTCACACGATCTTGTTCAGCAGGTCAAAGGTCTCGGCCTGTTGGACAATCGCATGCTCTTCAGCCACCTGAATGGGTATTCTTCCGAGAGTGTCCAGGCCATCGCTGACGCTGGAGCACATATTAGCAGCACCCCATCGACGGAGATGCAAATGTGCCTGGGAAACCCTGTCTGTCTAAACGACGATCTGCCCAAAGCTCAGGCACAGTCGAGTCTAGGCATAGACTGCCACAGTAACCAGGCTTCTAGCATTGTTTACGAAATGAGACTGGGCTTACAAGCGTCCAGAGCGAAATACTACCAGAAGCTGATTGATCAAGGGAAGGCCCCTCGAAAGATCTCAAAGTCCGTGCAGGATGCATACAACCTTGGCACAATCCAGGGAGCCAGGGCGATTGGCAAGGGCGATAAGCTTGGTAGTATTGCCGAAGGCAAGCTGGCTGACTTGGTGATTTTTGATGCCAATAGCCCTGAGCTGCTCTGCGCTGCTGAGCAAGACCCAATCGCAGCTATTGTCCTGCACAGCAGTATTGGCAATGTGGATACTGTCATAGTGGATGGTATCGTCCGGAAGCGTCAAGGAAAGCTAGTTGATGTAACGGTGGAGGAAGGAATTGAGGCTATTACGAAGAAACAGTCTTTGGGCTGGAAAGATGTTGCCGATGCGATGAGGGAGTCTCGCGCTGAACTTCTTCAGAGAGAGGCGGAGGAGCAGAACCTTGACGAGGTGAAGCAGGGGGTCATTCAAAGCTTCAACATCGACGTGTCTAAGCTCCAGGGATGAGGTACAAGAGGTAGTTTGTGTCAAGCCTATTGCATTTCCTTTCAGCTTTGATACTAAGTGTTTCCCGACATGCCTTCAATCATGTAACATCCTTTAGGAAGTTAGTTATCGGTGAAATCGACGTATGACCGTTGGAGAATCGAACTTTGAAAGAACTATGTCAGATTGTAAGACGGTTATCTTACATGCACAAAAAGAAGCTTAAATCCCCGCTTACTTCCCACCCACTCCAATTCCCGCATTAGGAATTTGCTTCGGCCTTACCACTTCCCAATCAGAAGCATATGTAATCAACAGATCCCATATTAGCGTAGGGATTGGTGCTTCTAGGATGAGGCCATGCTCCAAAAGTGGCAACGACTGCATTGCATGACTGCGTGAATACCATAACACCTAGGTGCAGCGATGTATGTGTAACCTTCAAGTGGACCTGTCCTCTAATCGATCAGTTTATCCATGATCCGGCTATACCTTCGGTGTAACTACGCAACACGAAAGTGGCAGGTGCTGAAAACAAAATCCGTACACTGGCACAAGATGTCGCGATGCTGACATGGGACTTCTCTTGGCGTGTCGTCAGTCTAAGTAGCAAACTTATGCGAGGATCTCATGTTCAAGTTACCTCTCAGTAGATTGCACACTGCGGCACTCCTAATGTCTATATAAACCCCCTCCTCCTCATGCTCTCAGTCCTTTCCATGTCAGTCGCATCATTTCTACATAATCACACCAAGACCATCATACGCCAACAAAAGTTTCATGTCAGTTCTCTACCTCGAAGCAACATTATCCCCATACTCACAGTGACATAGCATGCATATCTCGGCCATTTTCACCACTGCCCTCGTTGCAGCAAGCAGCGTATCTGCTGGAATCAACTGCCGAGGCAGTGCCTTTTGCGGACGCGGCACTGAATTCCTTTCTGACCTCCGCGGCTATGCTAGTGGTCTTAATAATGACCGCTGGTACCAGAATGGTGAACACATTGTTTGCGGCGCCGCTCTTTGTGCTTTTCTATAGGGAACAGGCAGTATTCCTGGCCGTGAGATTAAGCGGCTTCTCGGAGAGTTAGCCAACCACGGTTGCACAATCTGCGGCAGCGTTCCCGTGTTCTTTCCTCGGGATAATAATGACAATAGTTATGGTATACTTACTGTGAATTACGTCAGCAAGCCCAACTGCCAGGGTATTTGTTAAAATAGGATCGATATACGCCGCTCCAAAATTGGACTCTTTTTCAAAGCGGTATCTCTTTGGAAAAGTTGTTATAGGAATTCGCGGAGAACAAGAAAACTACAGCACAAATCAACATTGAAGACAGAACAGAGTTCAGACTTTCCCTTGAAGCCAGATAGGACAATAAATCACATTTGCCAAGAAAGGAGTGCAAACAGTATCCTCTTTTTCGAATACAGGCCCTGAGTTCTATGCTATAAGTGTTCGACACCAATCTTGTATTTTCAGATTTGAATGTTGCAAATATCCTCGTACAACTAGCCTGAAGCACTTTCAGGACACCAACTGCTACTACGACTTGAAGCCTTTGTTACAATAGACATCTCGAATACTCTCTCATCATGCTTTCTCGGGAGTGCATTAGTTTCTACAGTATTGCCTCGACCCGTGCTAGAGTGGAGGTATATGGGAGGGTAAGGACGACTGTGAATTTGACATGAGGCGGTTTCTGTGGCGTGCCACTAGCTAAACTATTGACGAAGCTAGGCGATTATTCGTCAACCTAGAACCAGTCTAGGCAAGTTTCGGAAGACAGGCGAAGCCCAGACTCAATCGAAAACCTCGGCTGAGCACTGATGTATCGAGATCGGGTTCATGGGTCAATATAGTTAGGGTTAAGGACGACCTCTTATCTTCAGCTCAGTGTTCGGGGCGGCCCGCTTATGCACCAAAAGCTCGCTAGGCTTCTTAACATCAGCCAGGAATAGAAATCCTTACCCGAAGCGACGACTGGTGCACAGACACATAGGCTAAACCAGACTATATGTCTCACCATGACTTTGAACTATTGACTGTTTTAGCCAATAGACTCCAGTTTAAGTTATCACATTCCCTTCGTAAATTCCAACAGCTTCGTTCCAGCCAGCCACTTTACTGCTTTACGCCAGTAGTGTTGCAAGGATCTATGTCAAAGGCGGGGGCAGAATCTCTCGCGACTACTTGACCCTCAAGTCCCTAACAGAGTGCCCTCGATGTCACAGTCCTTTGTTAACTTACCATATCACTCTCTTGACCTCGTCATCAAACCTCCAGTTGTCGCAAATCAGCACAGTCATGGCAGGCTCTATCAGCGATGGGGACTCTTCGAGGTCACCATTTGGATGCTTTATCGCTGGAACAATGATTGAGACCAGAATGGGCCCCAAAGAAATTGAGAGACTCCAAGAGGGCGATATCGTCATGACGCGTGCTGGTGAAGCCCAGCAATGGGGCATCCGAAGCGACGAGGTTATTGAGAATCTGGCACCTGCCAACCTCTACGGCTTCAACGACGGACCTGCTTTTTTCACTGCTGGACACCCATTCCACACCACTACTGGTATCCGTGCCCTTGATCCCGAGCTTGCACGCCTGACCAATCCATGGTTAGATGTTGGCAGGCTCAGAGTTGGACACCAGCTTTTTCGCTTAAATGCCGCTAAGACGGGATACGACTATGAAACCATCCAGTCTATTTCAGTGTCTGCGAGTCAGGCCACCAAGGTATATGGTGTTCACTTGCGTGAAGGACTGCGAAGTTATCACGCGAATGGCTACCTAGTGGCATTGAACTACCCTGAGATCACCGCAGCGTCAATCGCCAGGCAGCTACAAACCTTGCCTAAAAGCGATAGAGCTAGGATCCTTCTGAGTTTCAAGGATCTCAAGCCCTTGTTTGATCGATTTGGAGCAGGTGGAGTCATGGATCGCTTGTCAATAGAGGCAAAGTCCTCGGACAGTATCGCACATGGTGGCCAACCTCAGGACCCCCGACGCAACCTCAGCCGAGATTTGAACAAGACGTATGCAATGAGACACCGAGATAATAGCATCGACATGGGCGTTATCGCATTACAGTCAGGAGCGCTTTTCATTGATGGCGTTCGAGTTTCTCAAGTTAAGATGGATGATATGTCACTTTCTTGGACTCGTCAATTGCCCGACAAATTTTGGGAGCACGCTCACTGCACCTTCACCGGAGCTGGCAACAATGGATCGGGCTTCCTCGTTCGCACGACCGATGATGGTGATGACCAAGAGTTCAAGGCCGATGATCATCAAGTTATACCCATTGCGCTCCTGGTAGCATCAAACTTGAAGCATCCAGTATCTCATATTGAAATGAACAATAAACTATCACAGAACGATGAAGACTCAACGAATGGGGAGCAAATCCATTTTGAACCATCATATGACATGGTTTCATCCCTTCCAATGTCATTTGCCGCTGAAATGAGCGCACCTCCAGCTCCTACGAGCATTTTACCAACCGCGACAAAGGATCAAAATCTTCACGATTACATTTACCCACTCGTTTACGACCCGATTCCAGCCGTTGCTGGAGTGGCACCTAGCTGTACTACATCGTGCGGAAACCTTGTCCTGCCCATGGATAGTCAGCATCCTACTTCTTCCTCAGGTATGACGGTGGAGGATTGGGAGATGATCAAAAACGCCATGCAAGCAGCCGCTAAAACAGAAATACCTGATCAAACTCAGATCAATATGGATGTATTCGGGGATTTGTATACGGATACCATCTCCTACGATAGTTCAGGCAACGAGATACACACCTGTGAACTCGAAACCCCCGAGATGGTCATCAGGTGCTCTGACGAGTACGAGACTTGGTTGAAGAGGTCGAATCCCAATGACGACACTCCGTTTCCCCAAGACGGTCTTCACTTTACGCAGAATCTCGGTATGCCGGGTTCTTTCTGCCTCGCGAAACTCTTCAAGACGATACAAGTCTGCATTGAGTCAGGTGGCGAAAACCTTACAGGGTTTGCTTTTCCATACGATGTGGAGGCTGATGGAAATTGCGGCGCTGCTCTGGCGGTCACGGGCCAGTCACAGGCCTCTTCATCAAGCACATCTCCCGTAGCATCAACTGCTTTCAGCTTTGCCAATGCTTTGCCCAGCTCCATCGCCGCGCTTCTGGGGGGACATTCTGATGAGACCTCAAATCTCAACGATCTCATAAATCTCTCCTACGATAATCCAAGTGTGAATGCGGATGCCCAAACAATGATGCTTCGCGTCATGCAGTGGCATATGCGCCCTGACGACCTTCAGACGTTTTTCGGGCCAGGCCAAAAACCTAACAACCTAGATTCCTCTCTTACAACTGGGTTGGATTTTACTGTTTCTAGGTGGATCACAATGCAGTACGCCCCCGCATATATCTGTCAGGTGTTGACTACCGATATGGCTGGCATACCGACACAGTATCGCTTCACAGATAAGGAGAGAAAGAGTATCAACTATTGGTGGAGTGGAAAGGGGAATGGCACGCTTTCGGCATCCCCTGAGTATAAGATACTTGACCGAGCAGTCCAACGCAGTGTCACTCTACACAACTACCCATCAGTAGCGAAGCTTTATGAAGGCGGTACTGGGAGGCATTACTCTGATCTATTGTACCAAAAGGTTACAAGTTGCCCAACTTTGTTTGCTCAACTCCAAAACAGCGACCCTAAGACTGTATGTATTTGCAGCCTACAACTTGTCTCATCTACTAGCCAGGACTAACAACGCGAGTAGGGGACTTCCCAGTTGACCAAAATATGTAGCAGTAAGTAGTCATGTTGTCTCTTCCATGACCTTTGCTTACTTGTTTCCAGTCATGGATGCCTTAGACCAAGGACATACTAGAACCGAGACCATCTCAGCACCCAGTCAGAATGGCAATCCTATGTCAGCAGAGACGCAGCCGGCCCAAACTCCTAGCACACCTTCCCCCAGCCGAGCTGCACAGGTAACCGACACCAACTCGAACCTCTTATCGTTGAGGGTTCTTGCCGCCGTGAGGAAGGGTGCGTGGTCCCAGCAGTTCTGGGGCATTAGCCAGATGACAGATGAGACGGTGAAGACAACCGAACAGCAGTGGTTATCCGACGGCTTACAAGAGCTGCTCACCATGATCGTCAACAAAGACCCATCGCTCTCAGGCCCGGTACTGAACAATATCTACGCTGAAATAGACAACATCAGTGAAGGGGATGCATCGTGGATCAGTATGAGTACCGAGTCGAAGGTACAACAACTTTACCTCAATTTCTCCAATTCACTTCAGGATTTCATGGACTCCCTCTGTATGGCGAGCAAAAAGGCTGGGAGCAATACTGACAGGGTCTATCGGTATGTGCGAGGTATGGCCAGAGTCCGAGCAGCCGTCGAAGCTGTCGTCCCCTCACAGACAAACAGCGCTGGTTCGGACACAGGGGATCCAGAGATTACAGATGCATTTAAAAAGTCAGTCTGGGTCATCTTGGGGACGGTGGCTTTGCTTTGCGCCGCGAGCAGCCTCAAGGGCCAGTGGAGTGCTATTGACACTGCTCACAGGGGCACTATGATCACAACTGTGGTGCAAAGCTTCAACCAGATCGTAGAGTTTGGAGCAGATGCCTGGGATGCGTTTATCCAGTGTGGATCTGGGACTGCTTACTCCAACATGATCCAGTTGATGGTTGCCCGCCAGCTCGATCAGTACGCTGGTCAAATACTTTCCTCGGAAGCCGATATTCTCAATACAAGTCAGGAAGGTGACGGAACATCTAAGGCAGCTAGCTTTGACACCATCTCTTTCAATCCATGGACTGGTCTGGTGGAAGAGATGCAAGATCTTGCACCGACTACAAGTCAACCATCAGCATGGGACGCTCTCGTCCCACCGTCGGCTAACCAAGATCTCAGTTTCAACAATCTTTTGAAGAATTCTCTGCAAGCCGTCAGCTGGCGTAAAGGTTTCAACATTGCGAGGACAGTGCTCGCCTGGATAGGATATGCTGCTTCTGTTGGGGTTGTTGTCTCCCTGACCTGGCAACTGACTAAAGATGGCACATCTCTGAGTGAGAGACAGTGGATTTTCTCAACGATCCAGCTCGTTTTGGCCGCCATTGGAGGTGGCTTTGGCGGTGTCATCTCTGTTGTAAGTTCACTCCATATACCCAAAGCGAGAGTGGTCACTGACTCAGATATAGCTAGGCGCATCTTTGGGTGTAGTCGCTGCGCTAGGAGTAGATACAGGATCATTCGGTATATATTCAGTTGTGGCTGCTTTCTGTACCGCTTTTGCAGTCGTTGGTCTTCTTCTCGCTGCGTAAGTCAACTCACGTTTTCTACAGTCTACGCCCGTCTCTCTAACCAAACACCGCAGAGTTGCTCTTGTTGTTGTCACCATTCCCTTCACATGGTCATCATCCGGATCGTCACCACCACCTCCTGTTTATATGTGGCTCGAAGACAAGGGCAAAGTCTGGGCAGATAGTGTCCAGACGTTTGGATGTCCTATAGTCATCAGTTCCAGTCCGGAATCTGTCGTCTCCTCACAGGTCACCACTCAGGCCATTACCATTACAATCACGAACGCCAGTACAGCCGCCGCTGTCAGTCAAGGCCTTAATTTCGATTTTACCACCGGCCCCGAGAACAATACTCTATTCTACACAGAATACACCTTTACCTCAGCATCCGATAGCACTCCTGGAACCGCGACGATGAAAACAAGTGATTCCAACGCATCCATGATAATACAAAGCCAGACTAGCAACTCCAGCCTCAACAATGGCACCAGTGGAACTCAAATCACTATCCAAGGACCATCAGTACCAGATCCGGCGTCTGAAAAGAACCAGGACTATCTTTCACTCGCAGCAGGAGAGACTATTACCTTGCAACTGAACGGTACCATGTGGTGCAGCGATGGCTCAGATGCTATTATTAACTACAGCCAGGCCTGGCAGGGCGATTCATGGAATGATACTTTGATCATATCGCGAACGAGCAGTTGAACAGTGGGTAGTTCGAAAGCAATATGAGTTGTAACTAGTGCTATAGGTTTTGGGAAATTGATAGTTTTATATGTTGACGAAATGAGTGTAACAAAACTCTTTGCGGTATCTACACAAGCTCAACTGTTCTCACATCCTCAGCATCAGCCCAGTAGTGAGCGAACAGGAGGGCTGCAAGTCCAATTCTTCTATACTCTTGGTCACGGCCTGTGGACTCTAAGATAAGCGCAACTCCTATGTACTTTTTCCGCGGGGAATCCGGGGGACCAAAATATGACTTCCCAATCAAGAGGCAAGGATGATGGTTGCGAATAGTCTTGAGAGACCTCGCGTAATCAAGGTATACTAGCCGACCGAGCGATATCCTACTGTCTTGAGCAGTAATACTTGTGGCATTGTCCGTCGCTTCATCTTCAGGCTTCAAAGCAGATTTGAAAATCAGGCTCGGGTCGGATAAGTCGATCATCTTGAAAATTCCCGTGATAGTCAATCTTGCTTCGATTATTTGACCCGATGTCTGTGGACCGTTTGTCTTGACTGACCAAGACTTGACTTGTATCATTGGATCCCAACCGCTGAATGTCCATACGAAGAACCAAACGGACCGTCTGGTAGCCCAACACCATGACGGTAGATTAGAGCCCGGGTCAGGCTCTTGCTTCTCATGGGCCCACCAGACCAACCCTGTCGGAATGTCCGACTCCCATATTCCCGCGATGTAGTCCTGTGGAAAGCGTTCTTGGAACCTAGCTGCAATTCCTGACAAAGCTGGAAGCGTGTCTGTATAGAAAGAGAAGTGTTTCGAAGAGTAGGCAGCTATAAATTGATACCAGAGTGTCATGATGTAATCTTGATGACAATTATCAATCTCTTGGAAGGCAGAAATAAAGTCTTCGCCTATATCGCTATAGGCATGCGGGTCAGCGTCGCTGGGATTTATCTCCGTAACCCTGCTGTCATGGCATTCCCATAGCAAATGATTTGCGCCAAAGTGCAGTATCCTCTTTGATAAGAGTCTTTCTTGGATAGCCCATCCCCTAGTTTGAAGAGCAGCGTTTCGTAAGGCTGGTCCCCATGATGGAGTCGGTGGTTGAAGAGTAAACACCCTTGTCTCGCCTTGATTTGTACGTTTTGTGAGAGTAACTGGCTCTGGGTCAAACTCAAGGGCCGGCCTTGGTAGAAATAGTCCTTCATTGGATGATATCGCCCCCGTTGCCGCGATTGTCAGTGTGGCATTTTGATAATAATCACCAAATCTGGCGGCTTCATAGGACCAGTCAGCTTTATGCTGTGCATCATCTGGTCCTTCACTCTGCAAGATGCAGAGAGCATCGATCCAGAGGTATCTGATTGATAGTTTTCTCGTGAATATAATGGCGTCCTGTATTGTCTTTGCAAGCTTCTCCCATGGCAGACATATGATCATGTCGTCAAGATTGGAGGCTGTAGTCTTTTCAAACTCGTATCCAGATCCCCATGCATAACTCAAAGCAGCGTATTCAATGTCCTGGGGAGAACCGTTCGATATGAAGATCTTCGGAGCGAGTTCTTCTTGCTTAGAACCGACGTCGATTAATCTTGTTGGAAGTATTTTTGTTAAGTGACGATTGCCAGGCGACATACAACACTTGTAGTGAGAGGTGTGACAAGTTGCTAGCCATTCTTTGGCTAATACAACAGCCCTTTCAACGCCTTCGTCTGAAGACAGATCCGCGATAGGACTCGCGGTGCGTGAAGAGCAAGCTTCAACTAATCGTTAAGTTTTCTTACTCATGATCATTGATTCGCCATGCCATGCGCTCCTTTCTATTGTCTTTCCAACACCAATCCGCAACTCTAGCTTTATTTGGTCTTGGCCAGGGAAATGCCGCTCGTCGTTGGAATGAGGGTGATACGGCCATGTCTGGAGATGAATGGGAAATGCCTCATCTGATAAGGATACAAGGCGGTTATATAGGCATGACTGGTAGACAATTTGGCATAGCTGACAGCCACTCTGTGCTGATTTTCGAAGAGAGTGGATGTTGGAGGCAAGGGTTTGACCGCCGCGGGGAAACACGACTTTTTCTTCTGCTTCATCAAAATGTTTTGCGAAACGCGAACACGCTACACACAAACATTGCGCCATGCCGAGAGGGGATTATAACGATGTCGTTAGAGGGATTTGGCTGAAGTTCACAAGTAACTTGTGATCTATTTTATATACTACTCAAAGGCTTTGTCGGACACGTCGAGGCTGCTGATTGGCGGTTAGTAAGGCTGTGCCATAAGGCGTTTTTTGAAACTAGAAGAATACAACTGCAAGGCAGACTGATGGATGCAGTCCAAATATTTATGAATAAATTGTCTTTGTGGGTTGAAGCTGTATAGCTAAAGGCTTTTTCTATTTTCCTCAATGGGTTTGTCTGTGTAACCGCTTCGACCAGTCTGTGCTGAAATTTCAACAGCTACCAGCTAAGTAAAGCCAGTTCCCTCGGACCACCATGATTCAGTTCCAGTCTAATTGAACCCAACTCTTCTTTTAAATACATTTTACATAGAAGGAGTTCGGTGAGAATGAGACCACGCCTCGGCGAACTTGACTGCCTCCGGTAAGGAAAACAGATGACATTGCGCTGCACCAATCTGACCCTTTGCCACGTTGGTTTCGTTTATGAAATCTTTCCCCAGTTCCAAAAAGTCCTCTTCGTTCACCGAGACGTCTGAGACCGTGACCCATTCTCTCGTGCCATCAACCAAGGTCGCGAACGACGTATCAGCCTTTGGCGAACCAGCTCTATACTCTGCAAGATGAAAGCAAGTGCAGCTGTTAAACCCGACGCCCAAAAGTAGAACCTTGGCATTTGCGTCTTCCAACCGTGCCAGAGGACTCTGTTCTCCAAGCATACTATCCAGGGCATGTCCTTCTGTGACAAAGTTTGCATTCGCACCGATTGCGGCAAATGAAGTCTGAGGGTGCAGACTTCTTACTGCGCCTGGCCAGGTCCTGACGGTCTCTGCCAGAACACCCATTCTCTCACTCCGAGTCGTCAGGGGGTTGAATGCAGGCCTGGTTTCCCGGATAATCTGCCACCATTCCTCGGGAACGGGCGGATTAATCCATCCTGATGGATCTGAGTTGCTGCTGGTTTGCGTGGGGACGACAAGAGTGCCTTCCGTGGTAAGAATATCGAGCAGAGCTTGGGTGAGAGCCTCAGCTCCGCCATTGATCCAGCCTATACTGCTGAGAGAGCAGTGGACCAGTACTGTGTCTCCTGGGTTCAGACCAAAGCTTTGAAGATCATTGGCGAGGGAGTCTCTGGTACAGAGAGGTCCGGTTAAAGGTGGAGATGGCATGGTGACAGCAAGAGTTTGAGTCGCGAAGACTAGTTCCGATGGTCGCGATGGTCAGGAGAAGCTGCAAGAAAGCCCGAAGCCATTAAATATTAGGATTGGAAATGGACTCATATAAAGTGCATTACGCTGAGCTATTTGCGCTCCCCGACTCCCTTTTTTATCCGGGCCAGCTGTTCGCCGTCTGAGTCATAGGGTGTGTTATCACGAAATATATTCCTAGTTAAGAACGGAAATCATTACAAGGCGCGTGGCAAGTAGCCAACTTCAACCAACTGGAATTATAGACTTATATATCTAAGAATAATGGCATTGTACGCGAGTGGAGTTGTCGAAGAAGAAATAGGTTGAAATGGAAGAATGCATCAAGTTGACTCAGTTTGCCGAGGCATGGTTATCTGATGCAAATCGTGGCTACGAGGGACTAAATTAGATGAAGCTAGCTTAATTCCTGTTTGAGATTGGACATCTTCACAGACTAAATTTCACTTCTTTCGCTCTCTCCAGGGTAGGTAGATTTATTTCATCAACTTTAGCAATCAAGAACAGTATACAAGACATAAAATAATCATAATAATAGAAAAGGAAAGAAAAGTAATAAAAAAAACAGCCTAAGGGTGATTCCTACAATTAGAGAAAGTGGCTCTATATTTTATTATTGTACGAATAAGCTGCGGTCAATTGTCCTAGAGTTAAGAAATACGTTGCTGCTGATGCCGTGTTTCGGTCGTTTTTTTGTTTTGGAAATAGAACTTTGATAGCCAATCACGTTTGACGAGCATGTAACGTCGTATAGAAATGCCGATCTACGGGGTATGTCCGGTTTCCAGAAATTATTGTTTATGCAAAACAACCATGTCTCGGCCGATAGACACTTTCAACGTCATTTACGTGCCCATCAAAACGTTCCATATGACATCATTGAATCATCTAGAGCCTCGGTCCATGAGTTGATTTCCAAAGGGGGCAAAGTCCAATCGACAAAATTAGAAGCTATTTATATCGAAACTCGCTCAAGGCCTCGACCCTTCTGGATCAATTGAGACCACGAGGGTTTTCCTTCAATTGAGACAAGACTACCGATTAAAAACAGCCTGAATTGAAATGCAGTCTAATTGACTACACAACGGGAGGATTTGCCGTGGACCCTGGTATGCCGAATTCCGTTCGGCACGTAGAATACGAGATTTGGGGATCGTGACCTTCAATATTCCCCACAAACAACAACACTCGAGGTAAGGGATCGGCAAATGAGGCGATCTACGGATACGGACCACTCCTTTCGGTGACAACAATTGCAGTACAAAAGGGCGATACCTCCCTCTCTCAAGTTCATTCATCACCACAATACCGCTCAACTCAAGCCCACTACAGTTTAATATCTCAACACCATCAAACAAAAACCCGCTCCAACAAATTTCTACTAACCACCAAAATGAAGTTCTTCACCACCGCCCTTTTCTCAGCTGCTGCTGTCTCTGCTGCCACCAAGGACCCTGTTTACGACGTCACTGACTTCTCCGCTGGCTGCATTCCTCACAGCGCTGAGTGCCGGTTAGTAGCTTCTCATCTTTCCGACAATATCAATGTCTGATCTTTCTCTTAGATATGCCTTCAAGGTTCTCCAGCCCGGCACCATGGAGACCCACCCCGTCCACTGCGTCGCCCTCGTCCAGTCCAACGACGGTCTCCTCCCCAACGTCAAGGATGCTAAGTGCGACGAGTCTTCTCGCACTTTCAGTGTTACCCGCGGCAAGAAGGGTTTGACATTCTCTGTCTCCCAGCCCGTCAGCCCCAGCAGCAACACTGTTGGAAAGCACTTTATTCCTAACAAGGAGCTCTGGGTTTCCAAGAAGCCCAATGCTGAGGTTCAGGCTTACAAGGGTGCTAAGGAGTTCAAGCTCTACTAAAATCGATTGATGTATGGGAATTTTGGAAGTTGCAGCGTGTTTGTTGTATTTAGACTGTATTTATTAGACTACGCTTAGAGACTACTCGAAGAGAAATCTTTCATCTCTACATTGTCCCATGAGCACCCTTAAACCCTATACCATCGACCAACTATCGTGGTCTTCTCACAACACAAAACTTCGTCAGGAAACGTAACTGCCCAAGGCCCATAGAATCTGTTACGTCCCGATCCTGTGACATTGAATCCGATACTGAGTTCACTCCATATCCTTAAGAGGGATTCAGGATGGGTTTTTAACTCGGCCAGGGCATGAACTGGCGCAACTAGAGTAAAAGCGAAAAAGCTAGCGAATTGCTTAGCATCGTTGAAAATGGGGATGAGCTCTTAGTTAGTTGCTAGAATACAATACGCGCATCGGCACTTGTTATAGGACGAGTACTTGCTTTCCGTGGATTCTTAGCCTGGAAAATCACGCTTAGTTCCTCTATAGTCCGGTTCTTTGTCTCAACAAAGAAGAAATATATGAACCCAAACTCAAAAAGATCCCAAAAAACGAAGAATATATAACTTGAAGATGAGATATTAGCTCCAATCGCTAGATATATATAAAATGCACTTACAACCAGAAGCGCATGTTTTCCATGGCAATGGGGGCAGCAAAAGTATTGACAAAGCCAGCGCATCCAGACGTGATCTGGAAGATCATCATTCCATTGGCTCGCATGTCGTCTTGTTGTGTTAGCTTGAATATCTAGGATAGTAAAGGGGCATTAACTGACTAGCTAGAACCTCAGCAGGGTAGATGGGCTGCATTGGAGTGAATCCAACAGCAAAGATCACTCCAAAAATGAAGATGAAAGCGATAGTGGCCGAGCTTGAGGGAACGCTTCCGGAATGTTCGTACTCGGCCGTGGTGGCAGCAACAATAGCCAGCGCGACTGACATACCCAAACAAGAGCCCATCAGCATTTTTCGTCGACCGACGAGGTCATGAAGACGTGCTTCACAGATAATAGTAAGTAAGGATATGGCGGAACACCTCGATAATAGACATACCTCCAATTGTGGCAGCAATCCACCCAGTCAGTGCATAGAACGCGTTTAGAAGCAGAACCATGTTAGTGGATATGATTTCAACGTTCTTGACCATCAGCGGAAGATAATAACTTGACACATTGTTACCTGAGAATTGACCAAACCAAGACATCGCGACGACGAGCATCGGCCGATAACGGCGAGCAGGCGATTTGAAGAGAGTTCGTAGATCAAAGCAGGCCCATTGTGAGCGATCCTGCATTTCGACAAGAGAATCTTGAATCTCTTGCATTTCGATAGAAACAATAAGATGATTGACATCCCCGTTTGCGTGGTACTTGATTATGAAGTCTCGTGCTTCTTTGTGTCGTCCTTGAGCAACTTGCCACCTTGGACTCTCGGGCAGTATCCAACTACCTAAGAGAACTATGCCAGGACAAAGCATCTGGAGCCAGAGGGGAAG
The DNA here is from genome assembly GCA_013184445.1 of Fusarium sp. NRRL 53497. NCBI lineage: Eukaryota > Fungi > Ascomycota > Sordariomycetes > Hypocreales > Nectriaceae > Fusarium > Fusarium sp. NRRL 53497. Next base: position 6,027 of record JABCJZ010000386.1, on the reverse strand, counting down.
TCGCCATTTGATGTTTCCGCTAAGATGGATATTGGCACCGTACATTGCTGTCTCATGGTTAGCCTGAGCCATGTTTTACTGAGATCTAACACCTACTGAAGGTCGCGATGAGACTTCCAATATAGTACAAAGTATTGTATATTCCTGCCACAGTTGCTCGATGCAAAGGAGGCGCAATCTCAACGAGAAGCATTGGAGCAGCGCCAGTGTTGATTGTAGAAAAGAAGCTGAGCAAGAATCGAGCCCCAATAAATGAAGACAGAGACGGAGCTACTGCTGTAAAAACAGCAGATACGCATATAAAAAAAGAGCTCAAAATAAGTGTTGTCCTGCGGCCTTTCCAGTCACAGACCCAAGTGAATAGAGCTCCGGCCATTTGTCCGATCTGGTAGATAGAAAAGACTAAACCAGTCGATGTTGATCCACTCTCGCCCAGCCCGTAATGCTCTTGATACTCTGGGAGTACGTTCAGTGATCCAAGAAGTGAGCCGTCGTAACCGCTCATGGTGGAGCAGAGGTATATGAGTGAACAAGCCATGTATAGTTGTAAGTGCCCTTGACCCCAAGATGACGGTGCGCCTTCAGTATCAAGTGTGATGGCTATGACCTGGTCGGGCTGCGACGTGCCGCCTTTTTGGTCAGTGTCTTCGCGAGAGTGCCCGCTGTGAGATTCCATCGTTTTCGCGGTCGTGGCTTCGTAGCGTTAGATGAAGCCGAAGATCCGGAGTTGAAATTAAAGTTTTGAATATTCGAGCTACATTTTTCGGATTAGCAAGACGAATATACCGTCCATCGACCCTCAGTAAAATAGAACAAGGCTGTGCCTACCTATATATAACTTAGAGTAGCAGACCTAAAATCGCTCTCTTCGAATGGTCGATGTACCGAGCCGATGCGGGGACACAGATTCCAAGTGCTGTGTAAAATGGCAGCCTGGCTGGGGTGGGGTTTATAGTGTAGATAATGACGAGCAGGACTCGCTATCCCTGTTCAGGCTGTTCGGCGTGTTGGATTCATTGAGATTTAGTGGCAGAAAAATACCACCCAGACCCCTGATCGTACAATGTGGATACTAGATAGCAAGGCAAAGGATCTCTTAGAGACTTAGACAGACTCTAATCTCAGAATTAGCCGTTTCTGGCAGCTATCGAGGGGTAACGACATGGGTAAACCACACCATGTTCGTTTCATATGTCACTTCTGCGGGCGGAGGACAACCACCATTGGCCCTAAGAGTTTTACCTTCCCCGTTGACTATCTCAAGGCTTAGGCTGTCTCATAGTTCAGTCGTCGTATCTGATTTGGTTGCAGAGATGGGTGGTAGAGGAGTTGTGTTTGGAGGTTTGGAGCGGGAGGCCAGACTCAAACTTTTTATTCTTTTTGTTATTTTGATTTTCTTATAGGTTCCTACACTTAGATGAGGATAGCAGTACTTAAACCAATCAATTAAACCTTTGAGTTATAATTGTTGTTTTTACATCCTTGTGAACAGACCTATGACTTGAGTGGGCAAAGAGACTTTCGACCTTGAATTTTGATAGAGAACACATTCTTTTATAAGTGGGAAATATGCTCCAACTCACTCACTGACACATGTTCCATAGCTCATCTATGTAACCATTGAGTTTCCAAGGGCTCCTATAGGGCGATGTGAGGTTATCTCAATCTGACCTCTGGCTGCGTATATTTACGAATGCCGCAAGTCTTGTGGAACCATTACATGCCCCATAGATCGCCCTTCGTTTCTGAAAGCTGGGTATTTTTCCGGGGTTGATCTCTAAGATTAGAATCAGTAAATTGAACAGGAGTCCAAAAGAAAGAGAAAGCAGCTTGGTGATGATGAGATATTGTATGTAAAATGTTTAACTATGGTACTCTCAAGAATTGAACTTTATGCGAGCGTTGTCATAAGCCCCTAGTTCTCCATCCGCCCCCTCAACACTTGATAGTTACTTGGACCTCTTTATCCTGGTAACCTCTAGTACAAGCTACCAGTCCAATCCTGAGCAGCTGAGACTCCGGTGGCAGCCTTGATAGGACCAGCCATGTCAACTCCAGAGTTAGTGTAGATGCCAAAAGGATCGCCACCATCGTCCTTAGGGTTGTAAGGACAAGAACTGGACGCTTGGGGCAGGATCTGCCAGTACAAGCTAGGCAGGCCGACAGAGTTCATGTTGTTCACTTCCGAGGGGAAAACCGACCTTTGATCGTACTTTTGAGCATCGATACCCCATTCCTCGAGATACACTTTCTTTCCGTTAGCCTGCTTCAGCCAATTGGGCATGTTTGCGCTCCACTGGCCGGGTCCGCCGGCGTAACGGTGGATGGAGATGGCGTCGATAGCATCGCACTTTGTAACGGCAGGGAGGAAGTTGCACCCGTGGACGAAGTCACCGCCCATGCCACCAGTGGAGATCAAGATATGCTTGTCGAGTCCCGCGTTGCGCATGTGTGTAGCACGGCCGCATGCCCAGCCGTAAGGGTCGCCGTTCGTGCAGTGACTGCCGTCAGGGGTCATGGGCTCATTCTGTATCTTTGTTAGTAACTGGAGCTAATGGGAGGTTTTCAGGGACTGTGGATATAGGATGGGAATACATACTTGCAGGTTAAAGCTAAAGATGGCTTCAGGCCAGTTCTTCCAGACCTTGCCAGAGGAGGCACCCTTGTAATTCAGAATGTGCGACAGGCGAGCGTCATAAGCATCGAACGCGTCCTGCTTCTCATAGAAGTATCCGGCGCCCCAACGGCTCCAATAGGCGTCCCTGCAAATTGCTAAGGTTAGCATTTTTCGGTCATGAACTATAGCAAAAGCGCTTGTATCGAGATGCACCGGGTCAGCCGAATAAAACTTACTTCCTATAGTCTCCGATCAAGGAGTTGGCATCGTGGGGAGAGATGATGGCCTTGATATTCTTGGCGGCCAACTTGACGAGGACCTTGTCCACCTCATCCAAGGTAACTTGGTTGTATTGCCCGATGGTGGTCTCCAACTGTGGGATATCCTTGACAATTTGGCTGCCCTTTTGACAACCCTTACCGGCCTGGTTAACCCAGAGTCTGACAACTTTCACGTTGTAAGAGGCCAGATTCTGGATATAGGCATCCTGGGCTGAGTCGGACATGCCCTGGAGGAAATAGTTGCTCGTGCCGGACCAAGAAGGAGACTTGGCCACTGCTGGCTGAGAGAGGGCGGCGAGAGTTAGACACGCCTTGGTGAATAGACCCTTCATGTTTGCGGTTGATATGGGTGATAAAAGAATGGGAAGATTTATTGCGATGATCTGAGTTCGTTTTCTTGGCCGGAGAGGGGTTATCTAGTATATTTATACGCAATGAGTATTTGGGCCTTCCTGCATTTTCAAGCTGCAGTACGCTAGTAAGCTCAAGATCATAAGAGACTGACAATAAACCAATCATGTTTTCGTTTCAAAACCAGCTGCATCCATCAGGAGACTCAGCATAGTATCGAGCGTTTTGGAAAGAGTACCAAATATCTGGGGCTGGGGTTGTACATGCCTCTGCCACTAGGACGTAAATTCAAAATTCCGTGCCAGGGTCTTATGTTTCAACCATCATCGGTAACCCCGAACCGCACTCCACATCTGTAGCCCGACCTAGGCTATGTTTGCTGAATCCCTTGGCATGTGGTCTAGTAAGTACCCCCAAAACGTCGCTACCGCCTGTACCGGACGCGAGCGCAAATATGATTCGAAAGCATGTTAGGGCTCATCGGGCTAATACCCGTGAAAGATCAAATGCTGCTGCAGCTCCGGCCTATGACCGCAAAACACACTCTTGTGCTGAATGTCGACGAAGGCGGATCCGATGCGATGGGCAAAATGTCCCCTGCAGCCAGTGTGTTTACTATCAGGTCGCAGAGCGCTGCCATTACCCTCAAAGACAGAATCGTCGCGTCGCGACAGTAAAGTCCGCGATTCTCTGACTAGATTTCATCGGGTCCTGATACTGACGCAAGCAGAGCTTACGATGATCTGTCAAACGCATACAAAACGAGCCACGGCGTTCTTGAGCGGTTATTTCCTGGCCTGAGTGTCGACCATCTGGAGACTTTGTCCCGCGATGATCTTGTCAATCTCCTCACGTCTAGCTCATCGCAGCATGGGCCTGGACCTTCAGAAACTGGACATTCGACGCCTGAAATTGAGCCAACATTGCCATCGGACCCTGAAACAACGATGTTGTTGGGGTTTGAAGGTTCGCGGATTCAAGAGTTCATCTGGGATGAAGCTTCGGATGGCGGCAACCAACACCAGGTCGGGATTGACGATGTCAACGGCATAACCACTCTCTTCGACACGGAGAGTGGGCGCTCGTACCTGGGAATCTCTTCAGTCCCGGCAATACTACACGTAATGGCTTGCACTTCGCCTCATCTTCGTCATGCCATACAGAAAAAGAACAGCACACCGGATTTGGTACCAATCGATCTGCCACCAATTGACATGCCATCGTTATTGTCGCAGACTGTATGCCCACCAGAAAGTCTGCAGATAATAGACGAAGCAACCCTGATCGATTCGTACTTCCAATCCGTCCATCTAATCATTCCCATGGTGGATGAAGCCGACTTCCGCCAGTGCTATGCCCACGGCGGAAGAACAGATCTAGCTCGCGGTCCATGGCTGGCGTTGCTCAATATGGTTCTTGCATTTGGCTACATATCCTGCAACGATGATAGTCAATCCGGGCATGCATACTTTTCTAACCGTGCATCGGAACAGATGAACGTCTCATGTTTCGGTATAGGCCATCTGTACATGCTCCAGGCTTTAATCCTGTATGGGGGCTATTACCTGCACTTCCTCAACAAACCGAATATGGCGAATGCTGTCATAGGCGCAGCTCATCGAATGGCCTTAGCAATGGGATTGCATCAACCAACCGCTTCGGACAAGATTGCCTTTGTCGGTGGTCATCGCATGGTCAAGATGCGCACTCGAACCTGGTGGTGTTTGTTCTGCCTCGACACCTGGGCTGGAACTACTCTGGGGCGCCCACCTTCGCATTCTTCAGGCATACCTGGCTTGAGTGAGCCCTCAGTACTGGTTAGTGCTTCTCCCCATTTACGATCCTCGTTGACCTTTGTGTTGGTAACTCTTATATCTGACCGACTGTAGGACTATAGTGCTATTTCGATGAACGCGAGCGCATCATTCTCTCTCATTGCCGCTCGCATACAGCAAAGAATGGCCGATAGCCCGCTGATCCCACCCTCTCAGGCGAAGAAGTTCGATGATGAGCTTTTAACCTGGCATGATCAGCTGCATCCCGTATTTCGAGCAGACTGCAAATCTACAGAAACTGTTTGCTTGGCTGCTCTTTTGCTTGAGTATCGATACTTGAACTTACGCATGCTTCTTCACCGGCCCTACTTGCTCATTCAGTCCATAAAAGCTGGCGGAGTACACGACGGCTTGGAGCACCACGACACGACGTTCTCAGCAGACACTTGCTGCTGGGTCGCCAAACAGACGGTAGATGCCATTGCAAGGAACTGGTATCCAAACCAGATTCTAGCTTGGAATTCTTCCTGGTTTCTCTTCCAAGCCTGCCTAGTCCTTCTGCTCAGACTTTTATCTCCCTCAGTTTCACCTTTTGAGATCAGTCAGTTGGAGGATGCTATCGCCAAATCTCTAGATCTGTTCACGAAGATGCGGCCATGGCGCGAAGCAGTATGCCACGGGCACGACCTCATCCTCTTCATTTTTTCGTCCCGTAATATTGGTAACCAGGTTTGGGAGTCAAACTGGTTGTTGTCGGATGACGACCTTGTAAGCTTACTGGGAATATCTGCTTTGCTGGAAGACGGAAGTTAAAGCGAACAGGAAATGTGAGTCTCGGCGTTATGAACCACTATACATGGGGGTTCCAGTATATGACAACTCTACGAAACCACGATACTATGCTTTTTACGTTTCATTTTCTTATACTAAAATTTGGATTATCTTCGAAATAATATAGTCGATAAATAGTCTTATATTCCCCATTCTACCATATATATATATA
>JABCJZ010000383.1:0-25021 GCA_013184445.1 Fusarium sp. NRRL 53497 | reverse complement strand
ATATATTAATATAGTCGTATAATACCTATTATATATAATCCTTAAGCTTTTAGTAAGCTAAACTATCTTGTCTTTTCCCTAGTTCCACCTCCCGAAGACCTTGTAACAGTGTTTCTGATTGACTGATATCCAGAAATGTTTGAACATAATCTCTAATAATGCCGATTTCATGACCTATGTCGTCTTCACTATTAAGCCATGCAAGTATTCTTTCACGTAAGTCATGTTGCTGTCGACCCGAGGTTTCGCAACTCGGAGACGACTCCTTTACGTTGTCACCAATGCAGTTAAATCCCTGACCCTTTGTATTTCGAAGCTTCCGGACAGCCCACTGCAATGCTAGAACAACGTCCTGACCCTTGTAAATATTCTCCTTAAAGAAACCGTAGAAGCTCTCTGCGACAGCTCAAGATCGAAAGCCATACATTGACCCAAATAACCTTTTAGTATACTACAACCCCGCCAATGAGAAGGCGCGCTTAAGGTATGCCACTTTATTACAGAGCCACTGCCTATTATTAATACCACTTAAATAAGCTAAAAGATTAGCTAGCTCAGGTACTCTCTAATAAACTAGCTGTTCTAATAATTAAGGGATTCTTTTGCTAATTCATTAGGTATAAGTATCCACGATCTCGATCTTTAGCAAAAGAGGCACTATGGCCCGCGGTATAGAAAATACCACAGCTCTAGGGAGCTTTCAGAACATTCGCCCTCATTGCCAGTCTGGGAACTGGGTCAGAATTCCTATTGGAATCCACCATACCCTTGGCCATATCGCCCCCTCAGTTAGAGTGCCGATAAACTTCAAGGGTTCCAATACAGGCTCCACGATGTCAACCCATAACCATGCGAGAAGCAACGCCAGAAGGGACTGCAGAGCAACTGGATCAGCAACAGACTTTGGATTTCTAATAGCATTGAAATTATTTGTGAAAGTGTTTCCAACATCCATAGACAGGCTCTTGAGCTGGACGTGAGAGATGTTGCCCCTGATGGATAATAAAGGCGTCGTAACGAAAGGATGCGTTGATAATAACAGGTGCTTCGACTCCTCTTGATGAGGAGATTATGAGGAATATACGCTTGGAATCAAAAACGCAGACTGACTCTTTGCAATAGGTAAGTGGCTTATCCATTCGTGACCGCTGCGCATATTATTTGCTGCTGGTCGTGGGAAGGGATGATAGCGTACTGCACGAGTCAATGTGGCAGATTAAATCTGAACCGATGTCTCTGATATCCGATATATTTTAATAGTGATGCATGGACTTGCGATTTGTCAATACTCATGTTCTCTGCGTCATATGAGGAGGCGAAAATGAATAAACAGCTAGCTGCCTTTCAAAAGCTTAATTCCTACCCGGAGGTCGCTTGTCTCTTGTTTCATGTGTCTTACCCTGCCGCGCCATGCCACCCCAAATGTCTATGATTTGCGGCAAGGGTCACCCTGGCTAACACCACAAGGTGAAGCAGAAACGATCCGACTGGCCTACAACCCTCCGCTCGGTAAGGCATTGTCGTTTCATTTTCTCCCTACTTAATGTCCCTCGGCACCGGGAATCGAGGTTGGTGAGAAGGCGGTCAAAGCCCTCATTGGCCACAGTATTTACTGCTGTGGGGGGGATCTGCATCAAGCTCCTGCCCTTTTTATCAAGGGAGGCGCTCGCTATGGCCGCCCATTTTGATACATCGTTTTTTGAACAAAGCTAACTATGAAAATATCTGATCATTCGAATTACAGTAAAGAGTACTCGGCTATAAATCGCCCCACTCCATAACCATTGACTTAAAGGGAACAAGTATTGCCATGTTCGCCTGCCGCTCTTGATCAATTTCCTGCCTCTCTCTGTTCTCCTTGTCCAAGGCACGACTGCTCTATCATTCGGAACCACTTTCGTTGCTGGCCAACGACTTCCCCTCTGGGTATAGCAATGTTATCTAAACCACTTCCTCCTATACCAAAGACCGAATCATCGAAAGACCCATTGCAACAACCAGTCACCAAGGTAGATCCACATGTTCCAGGCGGTTACACAGTACGTCTGGACTGAGTAATTAATAGGATAGCACTGAACATTTCTCTATAGTGCAGGTTTTGTAAATTGTGGAAACCAGAGCGTGAATTCCAGTCTGATCGCAGTCTTTCACCTTGTTTGGTTTCTCAATGTATACATTGTCAGCAGGTAAGTATAAGTTTAATTGATAAAGTGACCTATTGTTAACTTTAACAGAGGCGCAAAAGTGAGCCTATAAAGTACGACTCTACTGTGATATCTCTCGCATCGAGGAAGACTTTGCGAGAACCCACCAGCAAAAAGCGTGTTCAACCTTGGCAGACGGCCGAATGTTGGAATGAAATGCCGCTTGTCTTGCCGACAGGTCCTCTGGTGTCTTCCGTCCAAGATGGGACGGCACATTCAAACGGCGATGTGAGAGTTAGTCCGGAAGCTCGTTGGGGTAAATACTTTCCTGCCGCTGCTGATTCCTGTCCTGCTCAAGATTATTATGGAGGGTGGATCCCAAGTAGATTTGAACCACCAATCTCCATGTTTAATTCTCATTATCAACAGACTAGGTTTCGTCGGAACAACAGTGATACGCCGTCACATAGCTTGAGTTCTATAATTGAGCTCGGGTAAATACTGTGTCTGGAAGCGCTGGCGTTGCAAAATAAATAAATAAAGCCTGTGTGTTTAAATACCTATACTTAGAACTTCATATTGTCATAACTATAATGCTTATGAATCCTTTACTCTATGGCTTTCCATAAATAAATAACCTTCTATAACCTCCCTTCATAATACTTATCTTATGTGTGGCAAAATACGCTTCCGAGAAAGTCCCTCGCTTAAATCGATATTCTCCTGCAACTTGTCAACTGAAAATTTGATAGATTCCTTAACCCTTTCCCATAAAACCAAGAAGCATATTAATCATCAAGCCATATGCTTGAAACAAACTGCCGCTTTCCCTCGATAAGAAATGAAGAGCAAGATAAACCCTGAGACATCATGTCTGCGTCTGTTTTATCCGTATATTCGCTAAAGGTCAGGCAAAAGAGACTGTTAGCATGGAGTGTCAGTGTTGTCTCGTAGTTGACTTGCTGGAATGTCTCGAGAACCTGATGGATAGAAGAAACAGTAGGGCCGCCTTAGGTTATGTGAGTCAATTTCTAAACCTCAAAGAGAAATACACAAGTCACCGTTTCAGCAACATACATTTAAGCGATCCGGTTCGTATCAAGATGAGCGAGGATGGGTTGCGTGCACCGAGATGCAGGGACAGGCTTGCAGTATTTACACTATTAAAGAGAAAGAAACTTATTTGAGTACAAATCTATACTAGACTACTTCTGGTTTCATGGGTGAATCTCGTCATCTCAACTAATTCAGCTGTGCTTGATGAACCGTCGACCTTGTGCCCCTGATCAGACCTTGCTTTATAAATGGTATTATCACATGGACCTGGCTCATTGCTCAACACTCTTCTTGGCCGCCCTGCTGCAGATGAGTTGTATTGGAGGCTTCTTGGGGTAGCATCGACTGAGCTTTGTAGTCTCGGGAATGCCTTGAGCATCAGAACTCGAAGGTTTGGCATACAAGCGCACCAAATACCAACATTGAGTTCTATAACGGACCAGTAGCAGGTATCAAAACTATCCCCTGTGGCCTGGATTAGAATATGTTAGAGTAGGGAGAATAACTGATTACTTACACGTAGGGTTGGAAGAATTGCCAAATGCCACCAGATAGCGCAGTCTGAGGATGCTGACTACTGTCACACTAGAAAGAAGAGTCAGTCAGCAAATCCTGCAGCGAACAGTTGGGTTTATGCTTACAAAGTGCCCACGCCGAACATCGAGGCAACTGCAAGCTTTCTCTTCCATTTCATCTGGAGGTGGATAAGCTGAGAGATCGGGATTGCAAGCATCCAGAAATCTAGAATAATTCCAACTGCAGCAATGGCCCATGCTAATGAGTTAATACCTATACAATGGCCCTTGTGTAGTTGGTCCCAGCCCTTCCAATAAAAGCTAATTGGCTGACATTGTGTAAGTGCCAGTAGGTCAAAGATAATCATGCATAGCACTGCTATGCCGATAGTTCCCCATATCAGCCTTTGAAAGGTTAGCAAGATTCATCGTTGGCTTTGTTGGGTGGAAGAGACCTTCGAATAGTAACTCCCGGGAATATACGGAGGTAGAAGAGGAGAACGCAGATCTTAGTCGCAAAAACGTCCGTGGCGTAAAGTGTTTGACCAGCGTAGAGGAACTTGGGACTGTTAGTGACAACACTTGGAACAGGACGTTGGGATACGAACACATAGGTAAGCCGTAATTGTATCTGGACTAAATCTCCACGCATCTCTACCTAGGCCATTCCCGGAGACTAAAGGCATTGTAAGTATCATGATCTTGAGTTGAAGATAGCAAAGTTATACATACGGCCATGCAGACAGACAATCGAGTTGCCTAAATTCACCAGCTAACCATGAAAGTGATAAGTACGTATAATCGTAAGATAGCAAGGCCAAAGACCACTTACAAAAGCGCCCGTGATAACGTAATCGTCGAGCTGGAGTCCAGGCCCATATTTTATCTTCTCAAGGAATCGAAGCCCAACTGTAATCCCAGTAATTACAATTAACGTAATTGTGAGGATATTGAATTGCTCGTGTTTGTCGCGAATGGGGAAGTCACATGCAACCGAGGTCAGATTTATCGTGGCTGCATAACCCGGTTAGTACGTAAAAATGACACATCAATATTCATTTATTACCGAGAGCTTCTCTGGGGAGGCAATGACTCTCAACGCATGGCATCACGTCGTCCTTGAGCTTTGGATCGGTGCAGAGACATGTTGCATTCGTCCCGCAAGAAGAATCCGAGACAAAATCCAGAACACAGCTCTCCTAGAATTAGCGTGTCAGCGTCAGGTCTCACTCACTCTCATCAGGTGGTCCACGTACCGCACAGCTGGGAAGCTGAGTCAGAAAGTTCGAAAGATCGCTGCAAAGCACCTGGCTCATGAACCAAGTCCATGTCACCAGCAAATGCAACGGATGCATGGTTCAGACGCCGTACCGTGTTGACGTGCAGCAGACAGGGTCGAGATCTAGAGTAAAAATGCTCAAGTCGGCATATTCATCTCATTTTTCACATGCTTTCTCCCACGTGAAGGCGCTTGAGAATCTGCAGTCTTTTTAAGTCTCTCTCAGTAATGGACCGAGTCAGTGGAGCCGGCTGCTTTCCTCCGTTTGCAGCCATCACAAATTTCTCGTCTCCAATACGTTACCAACAGCGACATCTCGGGCTGACGCCGCTAACCCCACAATCTAGGGGGATCGACGCAGATTATGGAGCCCGGAGCAACCTCCCATTGGCGGAAATAAACAACCTTCCCCTTTGAGAAATTAATTTTCAATAGTCGCGAAGATCATGTCTGGCATTTTCGGGGCCTTGCCTGCCAGTTTATTGTCAAAGCTTTGTTTCGCCACACAAATCAACTCTCTGTGTTCTCATTACATAACATTTGCGATCCACAGTGTTCTCAGAGACAATTAGCCTAGACTACCTTCTTCATTAGAAAATGAAATAAAAATTTGACATGCCTTCTTGCCGACAACAGGGGTTGGAGAGAAACGCGGTTGATAAAGTCAAGAGGATGGAGTGTTCAACAAACTGCAATACTCACCACCTATTCTCTACATCCTTCGCGTGTAGTCGGATGCAGGGATACTGGAAGCCAGGGACACGCATTCTTTGGTTACCAATCCCGTTCGTATGACATCCTCGCTATATACTTCGATTCTTAGCTGCGGGCTGTGGGACTGTGAAATACTTTCCATCGTGCTGCGTAAAGTGGAGGCTTGTGTTATGGTCACCTACTTGTTGCAACGGAACCCTTCTCCTGCGACACGACGCTAACAAATGCTTGCATAACCTCCTCTGAATCAATGTCATTTCTACGTCAAATCAACATCGTCTATCGCCATCAGTTCTTGCATCAACCTTTCGACTCAGCCATTGCCATGAAAATTCTCACCAGAGAACAACAAGAACCACAATATGCTGCTGTGATCGAGGATGGTCTTATCGGCGGCGCCTCACGCTACCCTTCCGAACTCTCCTTGTTCAGTCTTGCGCCACGTTCGGGGCTGTTGTCAATGCAGGCCAATCCTCATCAGAATTCCATAAAAAGCAAGACTCCATGTCCTTTCACAAAAATCAGACACAGCGTGAAGAGCAGCTCGCCAGAGAGAGGCAGAGAGAGGCAGACCTTCTGCCCAAAACTTAAAGCGATATGGCCAAGAGAACCGCTATTCGATGGTGTTTGTCTCTTGGCTCAGTTCTATGGGGATTGCTCTTGGGATAGTCAGCCGTTCTCCAATGAATATCGCAAGAAAACTGGTTCGGGCTCGGATGTATGCACAAGGCTTGACACTGGTCGTTCTTATCATTACCGTCGCTTGTGAGATGCAGGAGTTAAAGAAGAGGATAAGTTACTAGTTTCATCAACTAACGTTATGTATGCAAGGCTTAGCTACAAATAATACAGTCAATTCCAGGTTTAGTTACCCTGCACAAAGTTTATTTTTTCTCTTACACCAGGTAGAAAAGCAAAGTTGTCAATATTTAATAGGCAACTAAACCTGAAAATATTTGTACTGAATGTAGTTTCCTATGGACGATAAGGTAGGGATGCCGTCTGTGGAACGATGCAGTCCTGTATTGACATCGTTCCTGAGTACCGTCTGTTACTACCAACATCAAGATTTCAGTCTTTAACTCAATATATACTTTTAGTCTATTAATATCCCAGACGCCCAGTTTCTCATCCTCTGCGTGGCATCCTGTGCTGCTTCTGCTTGGTTTTCGATGAGGATAAAGTCATGACACTCACGCTCGCCAACTTCAAGTTTAACAGGGATTGAAGGGCATCTCTCTTTGGCAGCTTCCCCGAATTCGATAATTGCGTCACTGAAAACCTCGCGCCGACCAGTAGTAACATAAAGCGCGCTGGTTATGGCAGGGAGATCACTTAGCCATGACAAGTCTCCATCCATGGCGAGGGCGGGGTGAGCCTCATTGACCCTTGGCTCGAGATCCTCGCTGCAAAGTGAGTGCCCCGAGGTGTGCTGAAGCAAGGCTGCGGAGAGCATGTCGACGTTGCCGTATTCTTTGAATGAAGTTGTGTCGGTTCGATTGCTAAGCCAAGGCGAGACTAAGAATATGCCCGCGACTGGGCTCTGGAGCTTCACTTCTGGAACCGCTGGATGGGAATGTAGGAGATGGTAACCAAGCTGAGCTGCCAAATTCCCTCCTGCTGAGTCACCACCGAGTATCAGGTCGCGCGGATTCACGCCGCTCTGAAGCAGATGGTTGAGAGCGGCAGCGGCTTGACGAAGCTGATCAGGATATTTTCCACCTGGTGCCAGCGTATACTGCAGTACCGCAACAGCAACCTCTTTTTCCGCTCCAGGCCCACCGTTGACGTATGCCTCCCAGCACCAGGTGAAGTGGCCTGGTAGAGGGGGCGCGACGTATCCGCCGCCGTGGAAGAAGAGGACAAATTTCGATGCTTTCTTGCGATTACCAATCCACAATATAGATGTCTCGGTGCCAGTAAGTGGCTCGATGTCGAGATTTACTCGACTAAGACAGTCCCGTCCAGGTTGTTGGCTCACCTGACCTCGCTGCTTCTTGATCCAGGCGGTATAGACATCTATTGTTGGTGTTGAGAGGAACTGGATCTGGCGTGGATTAAAGCCACCTAGGAGGATGCGCCCGACCATGCACGTAAGCCAGAGCTGCAATGGGATCTTGAACTTGATGGCAAGGGGCATGCCTCGCATGAGAATGAGTATGATGTTTCCGGGTACTTTGAAGCTGTGAGTCTAGGCGGTCAAGACCACTGTAACACGATATGTTATCTCACCTAGAAGCACCCTAAAGGCTAAGTGCAGTGTTTCTGAGAGGGAGAGTGTTGGGATTGTGGCTGACTTCATCGCTGCGTGGTCTCCTGGTTACTAGTTTTCGGGCAGGTTTTGTAGATATTTCAAAAGTTTCCCAGGTCTAATAATATAAGTTGAAGATTATCATACTTTTAAGGTGTCGGCTTGATCTATCTCGTGAGATTATTATAAGCCTTAGAAAATCGATTGATACGAACAGAATGCCCTCGGCTTTGCACAGACGGCAATTATTGCGGCAGTTAATAGAGTTTATGTGACCATGAGAATCTCCGCTTGATAATTTATTAGCTAGGACCCACAAACGCCATTTGGCAATGCGGTTCGTGGATCAACTAAAATGACCCAGTCGTTACACTATGCCCCTCCGACTTCTCACAGAGTTGATATAAGCTGCACCCCTGTTTCCTAAAACCCAGGTCTATCTTATCCCGAAGCAACGGCACCCTATCAGACTCAATAAACACTTAATGTGATCTTGTCATTCCCATAAATTGTAATTAGCCCAAAGCTCGTCTCTCAAAGACCGGATAAAAGCCGACGATCTCTTTAACTGCCGACTTCCCCGCACGAAGCCTCCCGAGGACTGATACGCCAAATCCTTGCTAGTATTTTAGCTTGAGCAAGCGTACTGATCGAAAAAACTTCGGTAATGTGAGCGAACTCGGTCGAGGCTCTACAAAGACCTGCTTGGCCGACTCCACGTGCAGGGTTTATCCAATTGAGCTATAATTCCCCGCATAGTTATGACAAATTGCTAGTTATGACTGGTATACCTCCACATCCATGGAATTACTTAACGAGATGGGAACCTATTCCAATCAATATAAAGGGATCTGTAAACAGGAGTCAGGCATCGGCATTTGGCGAAACACCGTCCGTAGAACCACCGTACATTGGCGGTCAATTCCGTCTTCCTGAACGGCTTAGTAACACCGTTCGTGAGAGTGATCCCATCAAGGCAGTCATCCAACTTTTTCAATAGATTCAATATAGACCCAATTATCCTTTGCGGGAAATCCATGGCCGGTAGGGCCCCATACTAGAGATGGAATGCCCTCAGAAGCGAGAAGCGCGCTGTCAGTCGAGTACGGTGCACTGGCGATGACAGCCTTGCCATCAATACATTTATCAATGACTTCCTTGACTAGCCCTAGGAAGAGGTAACCAAGAGAAAGCTCAAAGGGTGGCCGATGAAACGTCAACCCGAGGTCAAATCTAAACTTGGAAACCTCGCTGGCGACTTCTTGTAGCAAATTCCTAACCTGCTGCTCCACGATAGCAGGTGCTTTCCCCGCAACGGTGCGGCGCCCGAGGATGATGTTGCACGAGTCAGGATACGAGGCTACCTCCTCACCTCCTTTGACGATAGAAGCGTGAATGCTGCCAGTTCCAATATTCGGGTTCTTTACTCGACCTTGTTGGAGGTGCTCAGAAAACTTGTCCAGTTTGACAAAGAAGTACTTAGCTTTGGCGATGGCATCGATACCCAGATCTGGACGTGAGCCATGAGCAGCTACTCCATAGACGTTGACTTCGAGAAGTGCGAACCCCTTGTGAATATGCAGTATCTCCAGGTTAGTGGGTTCATTGACCAGAGCCGCGTCTGCTCTCCAGCCTGCGGCAAGCATATCGCTTGTCCCAACGCTGTACCCTTCTTCATCTGCCAAAGCAGCGAGGATGACATCGCCACGAAGCTCCATCTTTCTGACGTTGGCCAGGGTAATCGCTGCCACCACCTGTGCCCTTCACCACGGCCACTACAGACAGGTGCCCCTTGGTTGTTTCAATCCAATGGTTCTCGGTGCCTCGATGCTCCAGCCCAGCTTGAACATGCCAGCTCTTAAGATCGAGGACGGCTTGGTGAGCTTCAAAGTCGGAGACGGTCAAGGCAGCGTCGATGCCGTCACGCAATACCTCCCATGAGCCTTCAGCAATAGTGCCACGTCTCAGCTGACTGATTATGGTCGGCATGGTCGGCATGGTGGTCAAGGCTTTGGTATTGAGCCTTTTCCACAGACACGCAGCAGTGCCAGCCTCAACAAAGAGGACCTTGGTCTTATATTGACAGTTTTCTTTCCAGAGGAACAAGATGGCAGTCTGGACCAGAAGGTCTGCTCTAACTGGGACAATAACGAAATCAGTCGTGGCTTCCTCTAGCAAGTCCTTGATATCCTGCAAAAGAGGCCAGAGGCCCTCGATAATCCACTACCGCATCAATGGTAGTCACTAAAACACCAAAATACTATTAATATAAGGAGATATATATTAGATGTTGCATCAGGCATCGAGAATTCTAAAAGGTCCTGGAAAATGGCACTTGTAGTACTGGCCGCCTTGACTTTCAAAACTCGTGAGTCTGGTAAGAGGCCAAGGCCATCAGTTATAGCACGGAGAATGGCCTAAGAAACGCGTAGTGCTCGCTCAGAGAGGCTCGTCGGCTGATGGACGTGAACACGATCAAGTCCTGCGTGACTAGCTACCCTGGACAGAGATATAAGGTGCAATGAGTCTTGTCCTGTGATCTCGGTAGAATCTGGCAATTGAGCTTTTTGGGGGTTCTACATATCGGCAACCGAGACGAATAAGCTGCTGATGCCTGGAACAAGTATTCACAAGGAGAGGGCAACGAGCGGAGTGCATGATAGACATAGACATTTCGTCCAGTATTAGCAAAGATTATTGCTGTTATCAGGAATCGAAAATTTACCACAATTGAATCTCAATGTGCGAATGTGTGATGAAGCGAACGTCAACCCGGAGACTATATAGAAAATGAATCACACACATTCATTATCTGTGCGAATAGATATCACAGTATTTCAGTGCTACTCGACTTTCCTAGCAGTATATGGATACGTAATAGATAATTCCGCATCCATTCGGACTTTCGGTCTTCCGCAAACGTGGAGCGACCAGCGGAAAGTGGGCGGATAATGTGAGTACCGGGAGCATGAGGGAAATAGTTACTAAATATACATACTTTTCATGGATTAATATTTTAGGTTCAAGTCCCTTGACCAATGACCCTAAGCACAGCCCTGTGACAGGATTAAACTTGCGCTCCATAGTGGGATCCACCGTGGTTTCACGGATCGTCCGAAAGACCGTAACTACAAACATGGAGGGATGTAATGCCAATCGAATTTGAATCTGACAATTGCTTACCTGTGACGGTCTCTCTCACTATAAATCACTACTTATGAAGTTGAAGATAACATCGGTTAATCCCCTAAAAGACTAGAACAACCAGCTATCAGCGACAACTTAGTGTGATTAGTGCACGACAAAGGAGAGTATGGTGATAGTCCTCTTCTCATTCCAGCTTCTATTTCCAACAAGGTGGGGACTAAACGAACTCTGACAAGATTCTACAATTATTCGACGTGTTGCAAGTTAGGCCGCGAATCGATAATCAAATGCTTGTTTGCATAGGTTTGAAAGTAGATTAAGGACCCTGGGCCCTTGGCATCCGATAGATGTCCAAGCACCTAGGAACTAAGACGGGACCAGAAAGAATACGAGATTGATAACCCTGAGTCCAAGAACTACCTGACAAGCGTGTGATAAAAATATCTAAGCCCCTGGAGGGGCGGATAGTATAAGAAGAGTGAGGTGTAACTGCAAGAGATCTTCTCAGAACACACAGTTATAACCCAAAAACTCGACACCATGGTCCTTTCACGCAAACTCCTGACACTCTACTGGCTGGCGGTCTCTGTTACCTCCTCATCAGGAGAAGAAGCGCTTCAGACTTGTCTTGAAAAAGCTGTTAACGGAGATGCAGCACGTGCCCGGTCTTCGTCGAGTCCCGGATATGCCACCAACGATCTAGACCCCTTCAACTTGAACCTTCAGTATCAAGCCACGGCGGTTGTGTACCCCAACAGTACAGCTGAGGTAGTGAGCATTGTCTCATGTGCAACCAAATACAACCGCAAAGTCCAGGCCCGTGGCGGTGGCCGCGATTTTATCAACAGATGTGAGCTCGCCTTACCCTTTCAACTTTATCGACTTGTTAACGTGGGTTCTAAACGGTACTAGGCCTTGGAGGAGAAGACGACGCTATTGTTGTTGACATGCAGAATTTCAACAAACTTGAAATCGACAGAAACACTGGTGTAGCCACTTTAGGTTCCGGTCACTTGCTCAAAGACGTCGCAAGATTTCTGCATCAGAACGGAGGCAGATACTTCCCTCACGGCGCTTCACCTACGGTTGGTCTGGGAGGCCACATCATGGTTGGCGGTATGGCCTATTCTTCACGCAAGAACGGCCTCTCGATTGACGCTGTGACAAAGATTGAGGTGGTACTTGCCAACGGCACAGTCGTCCAAGCCTCTGCAGACAAGAACCGCGATCTATTCTGGGCCATGAGGGGTGCTGGCGCAAGCTTTGGAATCGCTACTGAGTTTACGATCCAGACTCTGCCCGAGCCAGAAACAGTCCTCTCTTTTGTCTACAACTTCACCTCCAGCGATCCTACTATCCTCAAGGAAGCTGTCAAGGCGTATCACACTATAATCCAGGACCCTCAACTTCCTCGCAGCATAGGCGGAACCTCACGATTGAGCCGAAACACCTTCCTGTTCGATGGTGCCTTCTTCGGAAATGAAGAAGACTTCAACGCTACGAGGTTGGAAACGCGCTTACCCGCCGTGACTTCCAAGACAATCGTGCCTGGTATGTCTTGGATCGATTATGCCGAGGACGTTTTCACCAACGCCGGGCCTACCGGTAACCCTGCCTATTTCTATACCCAAGATACCGGAGTCACCGAGCGCAACGTTCCCTCCAATGCTTCAGTGGATGCATGGCTGGACTACATTTTCTCCGCTGATGCCGGGTCAAGCCGATGGTCTTTCCAGTTCGACGTGACAGGCGGTAAAACGAATGAGGTCAGCTCGGACGCAATGGCCTTTCCGCACCGAGATAGCATCTACTTCATGACGGCCTACGCATCTTCTACTGGCAAGACATCGGATAAGACCATCAAGTTCATCAATGGGGCTGTTCTGAAGCTTCAAAACAACAAGCCTGATGAGTACTTGTCCTATGTTGGAGTTGCTAGCTTGGCTCATGGAAAGGATGCCCAGAAGAGATATTGGGGCGCTAATTTGCCAAAATTGGAGAGAATCAAGGCTGCGCTTGACCCTGACGATGTCTTTTCTACCCCTCAATACGTCAAGCCACCATCTCTTTAGGCCTGGCATCTGAGGATATGAGTGTGCGTCAGAGGTGGCCTTTTCAAGCTTTTGACTGCACGCAATGATTAAGCTTGCAAAAGGCACAAATGATGGAAGGGGAGTTTCTTTCAATTCTGAGGTTTTTCGTGAACCTACTATAAGCCGGATAATGCCCCCTGTCTGGAGATCAGTATAGGTCTTTTGGCTGATAAGCTTCAAGTGAGCATCTCGTAGTTCATTGATAGCTGGGGAAATAACAAAGACGCTGTACAAGACAACTAGCCCCATACAAGATGCTACAGCAAGATCCACAGAGAAGCGAGGACTGAACGCATTATCTAGCAATTTATTATTATCATTCTTGTATAGTAAAGCATTGTGCACGGCGACTTTGTCTAAATGAAGTTAGTAGCTTGAAACCTTTAACTCGAAGTAACATCGTTGGAATCTGTCTACCCGATCAGTACGCAGCGGCCAATAAGCTTGAGCCTAGTTAATTGCTATTTTTATTATGTGGGTTCGACAAGGATGTTTACATTATCACCCTGACTTGAGAATGGCTCATGCTCCTTATCAGATGTGGGCCACTTCAATGGCACGCGCGGGTTCCGTAGCAGTCGTAATTTATGGAGCCGTTTATGGCTCAGTATTCTTGAATATCCGCACATATTTATATATTGTAAGTAGATTCGGCTATGGCAGTACATCTTTTTACTCTCGATTGAGGTTGTTGTAGATGATGGGATGTTGGTAGATGTATTCCTGAGCCACGGGACTCGTCTTGTCTGGGCCGATAATTATGCGGATTGAAGCAGTAGCCATCATGTATATAGTCTTTAGAGGAATTCTGTAATGTCGTGACTTTTCTTGAGAGAGGAACCGCAGGTTATTTATGCCTATAGGTCATTTCTTACAATATAGCCTAATAAAGCTACAATATAATACGGTTTAATTAGATACTGTAGAAGTATTGGTATATGCTTAAAATAACAGGGGAAAATAGTATTATTTGTTAAAGTTTTAATATACCTAGAGCTTATATCTTCTTCTCCTATAGTTACTCTCGATTAGACTATAGGGTCAGCGTTGTAGTTCTTTATATCTCTAACTATTTGGACAAACCTATTATAAACGCTATCGAAGAGTAACTAACTAATTTAGTTCTTGTAATTAGCCGCAAGATTGGGTTGCCCTGTGGTTATATATTCTAGTAATTCTCTAACTATAAGCATAACATAGATCCCTGTTACAGACTATGAGAGAGTACCCGCTGTTCTAGTGCAATATACTATTAAAGTTGCTTCGATATCAGCAGTAATTCGAGCATAGCATTCATCCTACCCTACACTAACCGACATTCGGAATCAATCGACATTTATAACTATCGTAACTCTGTCCTTACTTACCCAACTGATCGGTGGCAGTCAGTTTAATGGCTTTTTATCTTTTCACCGACATTTAAAAGTACGTTTTTACTGCAATTACATTAAGTTTTAATCTCAGCAGACGGCTCGGGTGAGATTTCTGTAGGCAAGTTAAAAAAGACATGCTTGTAGACTTCACGTAACTACTCATAATGACGAGTTTCAATTTAAATCGTATTGAGACACAGAACTAATCAAATCGAAAAGTCGGAAGGGTTACCGATGTATAAGTTATAGGTTTTGCCGGCTTTAACCCTTCAGAGCAAAAGAAGCCGATCGCTCGCCAGACCCATCGCCAGGAATGGCATTTCACTGCGACTCCCAACCGATTACCCCAACAAGTTAGCGCATCTCCACCTCATAGCTCATTACAGTAACTTACGCCGATTTCAATGTCCATTGGAGAGATTGAAACTTGCATGTTTTCACTGACTCCACGAAAGAGATCATCTCGGCCAGAAATGTCACCGAATTTTCGACAGGGACTAGAGAATGCGACGTCATGGGGCTGAGGATCCGATGGAATTGTCTGGGGTCAGACAAGATTCGCTGATGCAGCTCTTCCTCTTCTTCCCCCCATCACCTGTCTTGTCACTCCCTACTCTACGCCCTGTCTTGGAAGAGAGCGTATTACTTTTTCCCGCTGGCTTGCTATTCTTACCTCCTAACCACGTGTGATAGATCCTACATGCAGTAGCGAGATACAACGTTACACTAGATCGAATCACATCTCACCATGACAAGCGACTCGGATACGAAGGGCGGTTCACTCAAACCGACAGCTGCAGACCCTTCCGGTGTTGTCGGCGACAATGGAGCCGACAACCTTCTGGCCAATCTGGGCTATGAGGCAGAACTGAAGCGAAACCGATCGACACTGCAGGTGGCTTTCATGTCATTTGTCCTGGCCTCTATTCCATGGGGCTTATCGACAACTGTAACGTATCCTATTACCGGCGGAGGACCTGTCAATATTATCTGGGGCTGGGTCGCTGTGTCCCTGATTATTCTTTGCGTGGCTGCTTCGCTTGGAGAGATCACCAGCGTTTATCCTACCGCTGGAGGTATGCCGTCCTCCAATATTCTCATTGGTGTTGCCCTAACATGCATCAGGTGTTTACTACCAGGCTTTCACCATATCCCCCCCTCGATGGCGCCGAATCGCAAGCTGGATTACAGGCTGGCTTTACGTCGTCGGCAACATCACGATCACACTATCAGTAACCTTCGGCAGCACCACCTTCATCATATCATGCATCAATGTCTTCGAAAATTCTGCCGGTGAGCCAGTATATGGTGAAGAGCCCTGGAAAACCATCCTTCTCTTTATCGCCATAACCCTACTCTGCAATGCCGTTTCATCCTACGGTAACAGATGGCTTCCTCTGTTGGATACTGCCGCCATCTTCTGGACCTTTGCCGGCGTCATCGCGCTTGTTACTGTCATTCTTGCCATTGCAAAGAATGGTCGTCGCGATGCTGCGTGGGTGTTTACGCATTTTGAGAATAATTCGGGATGGCCTGATGGATGGTCTTTCTGTGTTGGTCTCCTCCATGCTGCGTATGCTACCTCAGCCACAGGAATGGTCATCTCGTAAGTAAAATCGTTCACCGTGACTAACACGGACTAACTCTTCTCTCAGCATGTGCGAAGAAGTTCGGAAGCCAGATACTCAAGTCCCTAAGGCCCTGGTCGCCACTATCATCACCAACCTCTTCGCCGGTCTTTTGTTCCTCATCCCCCTCGTCTTCGTCATGCCCGACATGACAGAACTGCTGGGAATGGCTCAGCCCGTCCCTTACATTGTCAAGACGGTAATTGGATCTACACCCGGCACGTTTGCCCTTCTTATTCCACTCCAAGTGCTTTCTGTACTTTGTGGAATTGCTTGCACGACCGCCACATCCCGCTGTGTCTGGTCCTTTGCCCGCGACGGCGGTATCCCAGGAGCCAAGTACTGGTCCAAGGTTAACAAGAAACTTGACCTTCCGCTCAATGCTATGATGTTCGCCATGATCATTGAGATTTTACTGGGATTCATCTACTTTGGATCCTCAGCTGCCTTTAATGCCTTTGGTGGCGTTGGCGTCATCTGTCTTACTGCGTCATATGCTACGCCCATCGCCATCAGCTTGGCCACGGGTAGGAAGCAAGTCAAGAAGGGATCTTTCTACCTCGGAAAGCTTGAGGTTTTCTGCAACTGTGTCGCGGTTGGTGTGTATTCCTTGAACTCTGGCCTTTTTAGGTTATTTGCTAACTGATCCAGCGTGGTCCATGCTCGCCCTTCCTCTATTCTGCATGCCTTCAGCTGTTCCTGTCAGCAAGGATAGTGTGAACTATGCGCCTGTTGTTTTTGTTGCAGCCACTGCCGTGTCAGGTATTTGGTATTGGGTTTGGGGTCGCAGGAACTACGTTGGGCCTCCTGATGCTGGTAACCTCGAGTGAGGGGTTGGTTATAATTCCTGGTCTTAAAGTCAATCTAAACCAGAAGTATTACCTACCCTAAGATATATACTTGGTAGATATATATCTATACAGATATCTTAAAGTTGTAGGCAGAGGGTTAGTAAATATAACGTAAATATATACTTAAAATAATAAGATAAAATAGCTACCGTGCCTGAGTTAAATTTAAATGCTTTTTGTATTAAAGAATTTATTCTGAAATGACCGCTGACTGCTTTTTGGCATCATCCTTTATACTGAGGATACAGAATTAAATGCCACGATCTGTGATGGCACAGACTGAGGGCTTCGAATGACACCAAAAACCCCGCTTTCAGCAAACCAGACAGGATTAGCCTCCTGGGTCTCCAATCAAAGCATGCCTTGTTTCATGAGGACGTGACTGTTAGGGAGGATCGACAATCTCCAGTTGTTTGCGCCACGCCGCACTCCATACCGCATGAGGAATAGTCAACCCTTGATTGGCTGTTATTCTTTGCTTATTTTGGCGACAGACATGATGGTAAGCAGGCTGCCTGGAATCTTACTCTGCATTGATTCTTGGAGCCTTTTGCTTCCTGGTAGCCCATGCTAACCCTAGTGATTAGAGTCAATATCACAACATTGGTTATCCAAAGCAAGCGAAAATGGCAAACAGCCAGGTCCACATTGGGAGTGATGTCAACACACCAGAGCTTGCTGCCGACACTGATTCGACTCTTTCACAGCACACAATGTCTCTGAGTGAGCTCAACGACACCATCAAGAAATACCAGAGAGTACTGCACGCATCGCCAGACGGCCTTGCGGACAGAGCATCACAACATGAGCGACTAGGAATTGCACTCCACTCGAGATATTAAAGAACTGGTTCAAGCGATGATTTGGAAGCAGCTGTCGAGAACTACTTTGAGTGTATCAAAGCGACACCAAAGAGCGACCTCGAACAGCAGCGTCGGTTTCAATATATCGAGTCCGGCTATGGTGAGGAGTTCGAAGAATCGGGAGAACTGGTCGACCTCGATAGGGCGGTTCAACAATGTCAGCATGCATTAGACTCAGTTAATCCAGACCATCCGGATCGATCTCGTCGTATTCACCACCTTGCTGAGAGAAGCCGGGAGCGCTTCCAGCTCACGGGTAGAGTAGAGGATCTAGACACGTCTATCACATTGTGCAAGGAGGCCTTAGAGCTTACTCTTGAAGGTTATGTCGATTGGCCTTTACGAGAAAGTAATCTCGCCTCAACCTGTTACGACAAATTTCAGGCTACAAAGACTAAGAAAGACCTTGCCACATGCTTTCAATATTATTCAAAAGCACTTCATGCGACACCAGATGATCGGCCAGAACATGCTTATCGAATCAAGCGTGTCGGTGATATGCACGTCGAGCGGTACCAATTGGAAAACAATATATCAGATTTACATACTGCAATCGGCTACTATGAGGCTACAGTTGCAGCAACACCACAGGGTCATCCTAGCATTGAGGATCGAATTCAGCAGCTGGGGCTAGCTTTCCATAAATGGTTCCAGAGACTAGGGTAGCCAGAGGACTTGAGCAGTGCTTTGAGATGCTGCGAAGAGACTCTCAGCCTAACCCCAAAGGAGCATTCCGACTACGGCTACAGGATGTGTGGACTTGGAGTGGAGTATGGCGAGAAGTTCAAAAGTGGTGAGAACATGCAAGATCTGGAGACTGCGATCAGCCTGCTTCGACAAAGCATTCAAATAACACCGGAAGGACACCCAGGGCTTGTTCACCAGATCTACAATTTGGCTGCCGTGTATGGGGAGGGATATGACAGAATACCATCCATAGATCTGTTGGATACAAGTATTGATCAATATCAGATAGTGATCGAGATGAGACAAGGGGATGACTTAGAACGAGCTCGCCAGCTACAAAGTCTCGGATGCGCATACCAGTCGAGATATGAGACAAGAGGGGCTTTGACAGATTTGCGCATCGCTATCCAACATTACTTGGATGCCCGAAACCTAACTCCGAAGAACAGCCCAGAATTGCCCAAACGACTTCAGCACGTCGGGGTAGGCTACCACGCTAGCTTTGGCAGGTTTCACGAGATCGAAGATATCGATACCGCTATTACAATGTATAAGGAAGCCCTAGATCTTACACCTTCCGATCATTCAAATTTGCCTCGGCTACTTATCACCATTGGACGGGGCTAGTACGAAAGGTACCAAGTCTCTGGTGATATGGCAGACCTAAGTGCAGCTATCCACTGGCATCAGACTGGTCTAGACAAGAAGGACGAGTTGAACGGCCACCAGTGGACCTACCTTCTCGAATGCCTCGGAGCTGAGCATAAGATGAGATACGAAAGGCTTGGTGAATTATCAGATCTTGAGCTCGCAATGCAGAGAAGTTTGGAGGCTCTTGACGCAACTCCAGATAAATACTCTGATCGGGCACGTCGAATGCATTATGTCGCCACATGCTGCCATTACATGTACAAGAGAACTGGGGCTCAATCAGACCTTGAAGCAGCTTTGAGATATCTTTAAGATGGTCTCAATTACATCTACGGTAGCCCTTCTGATCGATTTTCACCGGGTAAGATGCTATTCGATTTGCATAGAGAATGCCAAAATTGGAAGACGGCGTATGAAGTAGCCGTGGTGGTGGTATCACTAGTTCCTCTGCTTGTATCTGCCTCTTTGGAGAACTCAGACAAGCAGTTCATACTTGCCTTGCTTGCTGAAATTGCAGGCTTGGCTTGCGATGGAGCTGCGGTGGCTATCCTAGCAGGTGTGGAACCATACAGGGCTGTTGGCCTACTTGAAATGGGACGCGGAGTTCTTTAGGGACTTTGAGTGATATGAGAATTGATATGTCAGATCTCAGGCAAAAGCATCCGGATCTAGCTAAGAGGTATATGACGCTTCGAGACCAGCTGGATGAGCCGGCCGCGACTCATCTTGATCACCTCAGTAGCTTGAACCGAGCGAACAAGCGCTACTCAGCGGACCGTCAACTGCAGTCACTAATCGTATCTATTCGCGGGTTACCTGGATTCGATCGATTTCAGTTACCCCCGCTTGAGAGTGAACTTTTGGCTGCCAGCTCTATGGGACCGTTGGTTGTGATCAACGTCAGTAGCCACTGTTGTGACACTTTGATCATCGAACTAAGTGAGATTCGCGTACTTCCACTACCCTGGTTACAAATTGAAGATATTCGGATCCGCTCAGCAGGCTTGACTGCTAGAACAATTAGCACCAAGATACTTGAGTGGGTTTGGGATACTTTTATCGAAGAAATACTACATACGCTGGGGTTCATCGACAAGCCGCGCGAGTGTTGGCCGTGGATATGGTGGATCCCTACTGGGCCTTTGAGCAGGTTCCCTCTACACGCAGCAGGTTATCATTTGCGGGGAACAGATGACACATTGTGTGACCGAGTAATGTCATCTTACTCGTCTTCCATCCGTGCGCTTATTCGTGGTCGTCAAACCCCTGATATTCCAGCCCCTGAGGAGGAGACTGCTCTCCTAGTGGCTATGGATAATACCCCAAAACACTCTAGGCTCCCCTATGCCGCAAAGGAAATTGAGATGCTGCATAGACTTTTTGAAACCGAGCCACTGACACTAATCGAGCTAATACGAAAGAAGCAGGAGATTATGCCGTTCCTGCGCGAGTGTCAAATCTTTCATTTTGCAGGACACGTTAGCACGCATGGCAATAATCCGCTATTAAGCAAATCACTTCTCCAAGATTGGGAAGACGACCCTCTTACAGTTGGAGAGCCACTGTCCATTAATATCCACGAGCGGTCTCCTTTGTTAGCCTACCTCTCAGCATGTGGGACCGGACACATCACTGATGGGAGCTTCGTTGACGAGAGCGTGCATCTTATCAACGCCTGTCAGCTAGTTGGGTTTCGTCACGTTATAGGCACGTTTTGGGAGATTAAGGATGAACTTTGTGTTGGTATAGTTAAGGTTGTGTATGAGACAATGAGGGATGAAGGCTTGTCCAGTGAGTCAGTGTGCCATGGTCTCTATAAAGCTACAAGGATATTTCGTGACTACTGGCTATCTAGGAAAGGCGTTGCCAGGGACAGGAGAGATCAGCGAGGGACAAGCGGAAAGGCTGAGATTAGCATGGCTTCAAACACTATATCGATAAACGCATGGGACATGGCGACGGATAGGAACGAAAGGGACGTGGTCGTTGTGGACGAGGAAACAGATTTGGAAACTGTTAATCTCTTGGGTTGGGTTCCGTATGTTCATTACGGAGTCTAAGAGCTATAAACATGCACAGAGACTGGTGCCACTGATGAATGCTATCCAGAGAGCTGTTGTACGTTGCCACCTGGTCTTCCAGATTCTGCCTTGGTGCGTGTTGCTGCGCCCGAATTATGGGTGGATATTGCAACAGACCGGAACCTCTGTGCACAGTGGCATGTGACACTCTTTCAAAACCCATGGCCTGAGATATAGACCTGGAATCTGTAGTAGAGAACAGGCCGCCCGACTTCACGGTCATTGACAGCACGGTTGAAACAGCGTCATCGTCAGGTATGGATAGCTTGCCGTACGAGTCGTGTAAGGTTGAATCCTCTATAGAGCCTCTGGTACGTATGGTAACTCCCTCGGGGTAGAAATTTGTGCTATCCGTTGTCTTTCTGCCAGCTGAGGTAGGAAGAGGGATGACTTTCGTTCTGTTACCTGCGCTGTAGTAGCATAGTCCCGTTAGAAACTCCTCCATGCTGCTTCCATTGATGGATTAGAATTGCGGATTACTCATTACCTTGATGAGATTTTCGAATGTTGTCTTTAGCTGCTCCTTTCGCTTCATTCTATGCTCGTCTCTTCTCGGTACCTTGGTATCGTCCCCAGAGATCCACCTCCTTGAGCTCGACGGGTCATTGTTTCTCTGTTTGTACAGATTCATCATTGTCAGATACAACTGTTGCAAAGTCAAAATCGAAGGATGAAATAACGGTTAAAGCGTCGGATGCTGGAGAGGGTCTAAGGGCATCAGCGTGTCTAGGCTTGTATGGTGCACTGAGCGAGGGTTGGTCGCCTACCCTTCTATCATCAGACCAGATGCCGTGTGTATCCATGGCTCTCCATATCTCTGACAATCTGGATCGGAGTGACGGATCCCACTTAGACCACGACAGTACATAAACGTACTCTGCACACGATTTCGAAAATTCAGACTTGGGGTCGTCCCGCGTGGATATTGTGTAGAGACGAAGCGGTATGGTAGTATAGCCTGAGGAGGCAAAGGACATATAGGAATCACCACGCCGCTTTCGTCGGCGCGTGAGTCTAAGGTCGAGAGCCTACAAGCTTTATCCATCAACAGTCGTGTCCAGACCCTCAGAAGCAAGCACTAAGATCACCTTGGCTTCGCAATGCACTGGGTCTTCTATACACGAACAAGGCACTCATTTGGGATTCACCACTGTTTCTCCGCTTGCCGAGTAATACTTAATGCATAATTGATATAAATAAGGACCATTCCCTTTATCGACACGAGATCAGAGCACAGCTTTTGTCCTCGGCCTTCACTGGCATTACTGTCTAAACCAGTCCTCCAATAGTGCATCGCCAACCTATCCAGTCCACTTCCTTCAGCGAAATGTAGCCTTATTTCAAACTCAGTAGTCTATTTATCTCTACATAATAATATTTTAATGCAAAAAAAAAAAAAAGAAAAAGAGAAAATCGCTATCTTATTAACTCGTCTGTCTTTGTTCATACCAAATCCTTTGGTCACGCTCCAACTTGATTTCAAGAATCCTCGCATATGATATATCGGCAATGGAAATGCCTTGTATAATATCATTGCTCAAAAGCTCCAGATAATGCTCCGCAAGCAACCTTTGATGTTTCACCTCCTCCGCGTCAATGTCGTCTTGATATCGCCTAATCCGTGCTGATATCTTCTTGATGGTGCCCTCTTTTGCATCTTTCTTGTCTTCGAGGATGCAGAATTCACGACGTCGCGTTCGGAGCTCGTTTTCGCCATGCTTCTCTGCTTCGATTGCTTGGTCGCTCAGAACTCGCAAGCTTTGGCTATGCTGCTCCAAAGCAGCTTGCGTGTCGCGTGAGAAAGACTGAGCGAGGTTTTGAAACTGTTTGAGTTCATTCTGTTTTGTGTCTGCTTTCAAAACGGCATCTCTCCATTTCTGGATAGCAGCTTCGTGAGCCTCTGACGCCTCTGATAGGGAGGTGTTTATCGCTTTCAAGGCTTCTCTTTCGGTTTCTAGGTCGTCCTCGTATCCTTTGAGATTATCGCGAGCCACTTCAAGACGACGAGCTGAGGCTGCGATGGCTTCCTGGATTATGGTTAGTTGTTCTTGGGGGAATGGAATTAGATAACTCACGTCAAGTGTTTGGTTATCAGTTCCGCTGAGGTTCGTGTTGGTGTTGGTGTTCTCACGAACATTGCCATTAGGGTTGCTGTCATCCACATCCATCTCCATGCCATGGTCTAGCTCAGGCTCAGGTTCAAGCTCAGGTTCAGGCTCGGGCTCGGGCTCAGGCTCAGATTGGGCCTCAGTCTCAGCCACATTGTTAGCATTCGACGATCTGGTTCCGTCCCAGCGCTTCTTTTGCTGCGACTGCGGGTCTGGGCGTGGAGGTCGTGGAAGTATCACCTCGTCATTCGAGTGTTGCCTCTTCCTATTTCGAGAGGACGTTCTCCCGCTCTCATTCTCATCATGAGTAGAAGATCTCCTCCTGCTCACTCTCTTGTTATGGGTATACATAACCCAGTCCAAGGCATTAGCGGAATGCGTTGATGTCAACACCCTATCTATCTTCTGACCCATTAGCCATTCAGTCAATTCCGATAGAGTGACATTATGTTCATCATCACATGCGAATTGAACAGCCATAACAAGCGGTCCCAGCATGTGTTTATCCAGCACCTCTGGTATTCGGCCAGGAAGAAAGTCCCAAGGCCATTGGCCGCATGCCTTGTGAATTTGACGAAGTTGTTTGCAGACTGCCCGAGAACTGCAGTTATAAGGCTCAGGGATAGCAATTCTATCAGATGTAGAAGGGCCAGGGGGTGCCCTTGGGCATGGGTTGGCCATGTTGAACTTGACCGCCGATGAGTCTGACCTGCCTGAAGTGAGCGGGGTGGAAAAAGTGTCTTGTCTTATCTTATCTTATCACCCGGCGGATCTTAGTTCCGGTCCAAGCTTCCAATGGTACCTTCAAGATTACAATCGCTTACCACGAGTACCAGCACGATATTGCTCTCCAATTCCAACGTATCCCTGGGCCCAAGCTCCCTCGACCCTGACTAATCAAGATCAGAACCACGAGCTGTTAGGACCCCTCATGAGGGCCCTTAATTTTCCAGCATTTATTATGAGAACACTACCCTAAAACTTCATTAACTGTATCATGGAATGATCCTAATTAGGTACGGGTCATTTTCCATCCTGAAGACATTGGATGCGTCTCAGCGACTGTGTTAGAGTGACAGATCAGCCACTTTTGAAAAGATTATACTGACTGGTGGCTGAAAGAGGCTCTATTTACTCAATGGACAATATAACATGTAATGAAGAACCAAGCCAGAAAGCAATAATGAAAAAGCTTTTCGACTGTACTGGAATACTGAACATGGCAATATTGTATCCTTACCAAAATAAGTTGATGGCGTGTCCACCTTTTTCACTTAGTAATACAATGACCCTGCTTGTCGCGCCGCTCTCGTATGCATAGCAGGAGCTAGATTATAGAATAATATATTATATTATTAGCCTAGTAAATAGTCTTTATTTTATACTAATTTAGGCTTTCTTACTATAATTATAATAACACCAAGTAGTTAATTATCAAATAAATTGGGCTATTTTATATACTAGAGCTACAGAGTTATTTTATTTTATTTAATATTATAATTATTAGGCTAAGGGGTATAGAGCTTTAAATGCCACTTGCTTAAAGATAGAAAGGGTTACAAAAGTAGTTAATATATTAT
>JABCJZ010000382.1:0-43697 GCA_013184445.1 Fusarium sp. NRRL 53497 | reverse complement strand
CCTCGGTGGGAGCTCTCCTGAGGATGGGACTGAGAGATTGGGTCTCTGGTGGAAGTCTGGGTAGGGTAAGCTCCTTGTGACTCGACGCCTCTGTTTGACTCAAGTCCAGAGTGCTGACCAGTACCAGACTGATGGTCATGGCCAGAGCGAGAGGCCAATGCACCAGCGCCTAGACCAGCAGCAGTTCCGGCAGCAAGTCCAGCACCTCGGTGGGAGCTCTCCTGAGGATGCGTTTGGGATCCTGGAGCCATGGTAGAAGTGTGAGAAGTCTGGGTAGGGTGAGTGCCTTGTGACTCAACAGCTTCGCTGGAAAGTCCAGAATGATGATCAGTACCGGACTGATGGTCGCGGCCAGAGTGAGAAGCCAAAGCACCTGCGCCAAGTCCAGCTGCAGTACCAGCAGCCAATCCAGTGCCTCGGTGGGAGTCGTGTTGCTGGGCAGCAGGATCCTTGTGAGAGAAGTTGGCAGGCTGGTCTCGCTGGGTACCATAGGCTTGAGTAGAGTCCAGAGCTGAAGGTTGAGTAGAGCTAAGACCTGAAGGCTGGTTAGAGCCCGAGTGCTGGTGACCAGAGTGAGAAGCGAGTGCTCCAGCGCCTAGACCAGCGGCAGTACCCTTGGCGAGGCTATGGTCTCCGTGAGAACCCTGCTGCTGATAGGTTTGAGAAGTTGGGTTGGCAGTAGAGCGGCTGGTTGGGTCATAGCTCTGGGCATCATAACCTTGGGTAGAGCTAAGGCCTGAAGGCTGGTTAGAACCAGAGTGCTGATGACCAGCGTGGGAAGCAAGTGCGCCAGCGCCTAGACCAGCGGCAGTGCCCTTGGCGAGGCTGTGATCTCCATGGGCACCCTGCTGCTGATGAGATTGCGCAGTGGGATTGGCGGTAGAGCGAGCGGTAGGGTCGTAGCTTTGGGCATCATAACCTGTACCGGCCGCAGCACCAGTTCGCTCATCGCGGTGACCATGATGAGATGCAAGAGCTCCAGCTCCAAGACCAGCAGCAGCACCTGTAGCGAGTCCAGCGCCTCTGTGGGAGCTATCATGTTGGCCGGGCTGCTGAGTAGCACCAGTAGTAGGCTGGCTGCTGTAATCTCTGGTAGAGTCAAGTCCAGAAGCAGGGTACTGAGTCGCGCCTCGAGTAGCAGAAGGGTCGTGATGAGTACCAGTAGTTGTATCACGCTGAGTCTGCTCACCATGTCGATCCTGAGAAGCAGCGTAAGCAGCGCCAGCTCCAGCGACAGCTAGAGGGGAAGCCTTGGAGTGGTGGTGTTTCTGCTGATCAGCCTCCTGTTCAGCCTTGGCTTCGGTCTCGGTCTTGTCATTCTTATGGAAGAGAGCGCCCAGCTTACTCTCTTTCTTGGGCTCGTTGGCATGCTTGTCTTCCTTGGTCTCCTTGTGATGAGGTTCCTTGTGATCCTTGCCAAGAAGAGGGAAAGATCTGCCCTTGTGTTCCTCAGACTGGGTTGTCTGGGCCTGGTCTGTGTGCCTTAGGTTCTCTTCATCGTGTTTCTTTCTGAGCTCATGAGCTCCAAGAGCACCAGCTCCGGCCGCGCCAGTGGCAGCTGCACCCTCCTTAAAGTGAGAGCCAGATGTTTCTCGGTTCGGGTTCTCTTGGGTAGTTGTCTGGGTATCATGGGGGTTGTTATCGTGTCGGTGAAGGAATGTACCGCTCTCGAGAGTTCCCGCTGTTCGAGTTGGTTCGGTCGCACCGGAGTGGACGGCCTGGTGGCGTTGGGCTTCATCTTCGGGGCTGCCATGGCCGATGACGGTGTTGTGAACACCTCCGCCGGGGAGATCTCCCCAGTAGGGATGCTCCTGGGAAGATGGTGCAGCAGTTCCAGTTGTACCAGTCGTTCCAGTTGTACCAGTCGTGCCCTCCCTGCCTGCAAGGTTGGTTGCGTCTCCCAGGCCACCAGCGGCAGTGGTATCTGTAGTTCTCTCGAGGGGATCGTTACGTCGCTCAGAGATAGGCTCGTTGGATGCAAGATTGGTAGTGTTTCCTAGACCGCCGGCGGCAGTAGTGCCGGTAGTTCTATCAAGGGGGTCGTTGCGGCGCTCAGAAATAGGTTCGTTGGCCGCGAGGTTGGAAGTGTGCCCTAAACCGCCAGCGGCGGTTGAGTCGGTAGTTCTCTGAAGAGGATCGTCGCGTCGCTCAGCGATGGGTTCTTGAGAGGGCTTGTAGGAAGTGGGGTCGTTAGACTCAGTGAGACCAACACCAGAATCCTTGTACGCATGGCCACGAGGGTCGTCGGCCTTGTGAAGCTTGTTGTGTTCGTGGCCCTTAGAGTAGCCTTCGCGGGTTTCGCTGGGCTCCATGTCTTCTGTAGGGAATGATCCAGGTGGGTGCTGGCCCTCCTGGGTAGTGTCGGCTCTGGAGCTGTCCTTGGAGTCGCCCGAGAGCAGGTCCTTGACTTTAGCGCTGAGGCTGCTCATGGTGAGTGAATGTTGTGTAGGTATGTTGTGAATGTGAATATGGATATGGGTATGGGTATCAAAAAGAAGATGATCGCTATGTAGTATTGTCCTTATTGAGTCGTGATAGATAGTTTGATGTTTCTGTCAATAATTGACGCCATCTTCCCCTCATATACCATTTCCCCACGATCCCCAAGCAGGTTCAGCTCAGCTACATATGTCGTCGACATCATTATGACCGCTACGGGAACTAACAGATCGAGTGGGGTGCAGCTAAATCTGCGATTTGCGTCTGGGTTTTCCCAGCTTTCGAGCAACACATCCCTGTTGATCTTACCAACTTGGGCTAAGGGCAAACGCCATACTCGTCATCTACATACCTTAGCGCCCACGTTCGGAGAGAAGCAGCTGTCGCTTCATCGATCATAACGAAGGAAACCATGATCTACCCTGGGCTTACGTCTTTTTTGTTATTTCCCTGGCCCAGACCGGCAGCTGCATGCGCGCTACCGACATCAGTTGCATCATTTCAGCTAGAAGTGGCTGACGCATGACAGGAATGGCTGGAATTGCCCAGCTTTCAGGTCTGCCAAAACAGGATTATGGTTATTGCGTGCTGTGTGACCATAAAGTCGGTGTGTGAAGATTGTCTTTCGGGCTTTCAGTCAGTCGCGTTTCTGAATGCAACTATCGTCATGCGGGGAAGCTGGAGCTGCATGCTGAAGATATTAATTAGAAAAGCCAAGATACTATACGGAGTAATACTTCCCAAGTTAAGTGAGATATTGGTATTTAGATAAATTATTAATTCTTGAGTTCCTGTACAGTTTGATAAAATGAAGATTTGAGTCTACTTGCTGCAGTATTTCGACAATGTATCTCTGGTCTAATATATGGCTACCCTAAGGAGCCTTTCTTTTTTGCTCATATTCTAAGGCAGAGGCAATTCCAAGACGTTGTGTTAATAAAAGCAAGCAGTCAAAGCTATCTTAACAGATGGCCATGCAATAAATTCCACAGAATAAAATATATCAATCTGGCAAGCAAGAATATTGCAGCTCATCGCGATGTTTTGATTAGCTCAAGCTCATAGCTCAAGCTCATAGCTCAAGCTCAAGCTGCCGACACCTTGGAGCTCCACCACATTCTGATTGGTTAAAATACTCCTGCCTCTACCAAGAATACGACGCTGTAGAGGAAAAGAGGAATTGAGTCAAAGAAGCCAGATTCGGGATATCTTACCTGTCTGTAATTCCAAATTAACAGGAAGCTGGTCTGTATACATATGCCCATATTGGGCATTTACTGTTTCTTTCACTCTTGTTTCAATACATGTCTGATAACCAGAGTTAGCTGACGTCACATGCCAAGTCAAGCCTCATCCTGCGCCTCATTACCTTTTGATTTCTATTTTGAGATTCATCAGCCACAGCTGTCATCCCGCTTCACTAGACCTAATATGATTGCGATCGGATATACGAAAAACTAATTCAAAGGAATGGCATTTGTGCCTATTCTTAACCCTCGTGTTTTTCCCATATATGTGTCATCTTATGGCATTTTATCCAATCGGTTTGTGGGCTGTGTAGCAGATCGCTGTCTCGTGGAACGAGCTTAGCTGGCTACGCGCGGCCAATGTTCTTTTTATAGTAACATGGTATACGAGCCAAAATCTCCGCAGGTCAGGCAACAAACGAACACCAGTCTTTAACCTATACTTCTGCTGCCATCTGGCTTTTTAGGTGCCGCAACCTAAACTCTTTGCATTTTCTTCTTTCGGCTACATCTTGTAATATAACCATGCGACTTCTTTCCCTGACCCCGTTCTTGGCCTTGCCCGCACTGTTGGTCGCAGCTCGTAACGCAAATGACGTACAGCCTGATCCCTCTCACTACGATGCGCCGAGTGCTATAAACAACGGCTTTGATGAGTCTCACGATGCGCAAAAGTTGCAACAAGACCCGTGGGAAAAAGGACCACTAGTTAAACGTTGGCGACAATGGATTCGGCGACAAGACACGACGGAATCATCGAGTGATAGCAAAACGACAGAAACCAAGTCCGATGAACAAACTACCCAAGAGACGACGAAAGACGAACCGACTACGACGGAAGAAAATACAACGACTACAGAAGAGTCCACGACCCAAGAATCCACGACCCAAGAGTCTACAACTGAAGCATCATCTACTCAAGAATCTTCACCCTCATCAACGGTGGAATCTACATCTACCAAAGCATCAACCAGCTCGAGTAGCAGTCTCACTACGACAGAAGTAGGCGCCTCCTGTTACAGCACAACTATCTCCACCAACGTGGTCTGCCATATAACAACAGACGGTCGTACCGAGAGCGCATCATGCATTACAAACCGAATGACGTCCAGCACATGTGCTCCCGGTCTGTTCTGCGAGATCCATCCCGAGTCTGGCGCTACGGTCTGCATGAGGCAGCATAACGATATCGGGACCGAAGGAATTGTTGTAGCATCCTTTTTTGGAGCTTGTATTGCGGGATGTATTGCTGTCTTGGTTGCTATGTGTGTAAAGGATAAGAGGCAGCAGAAGAAGTTTCAGAATATGCAGCGGGTAAAGACTTTGAGAACGGCGAAGAGAGAGGAGAGGGCGAATCTCATGGCGGGCGCGACTGGTTAAATTGCTGTATTACTTTGGAGTTTTTGTATTTCATATCATGACTGTAAGTCACTTTTGGACGTGATGCTGATAATAAGACTATTTATCTATTTGGCATTTAACTTGCACTTACCTTTAACCCTGTTGTTGACTGCTATCGCTGACCTTCGCTAGGGCTTGTATCTGATAATATGGACTTTACTAGAAACAAAGCTTTCGACACTACTCAACTCTGAGGCGACGGCTCTGTCTAATCTAAAGAGCTGACTGATTGCGACAGCAAACACGTCATCTGTCTCCCCTTTCCCAATTCTATGTATCAATATGAAGATCTCAATGCTCACAGGCTGTCCCTTTGGGTCAATCCAATTCACTAGATGCCAGTAGCCAATAGGATGTCCACGGGGCATGTTGCGACCATTGGTGTCGAATCCGTTTCCTATTTAGGCAATTCAAATTGATGGCTGAGTATCGACACTAACAAGCCGATTAACCGGCTCAGAAGATTGCATCTAAGCTGGAACAGAAAGCATATAAAAAGGCAATGCCGTATTGCTGCAAACATTGAGATTTATATATTCAGAACAATTCAAGCACCTACTTCTCTATCAGAAAACATTCTCAAACACCATGCAATTAACCAAAGCTTTATACGCTATGGCATTGCTATCTTCCACAGCAAATAGCGCAGCTGTGAGCTACTCGTCCTCTGAGGCTCAAAAGCTCGCTGATCCTAAATATGGTCCGGTGCCAGGACAAAGTCCTCTTTACAGTTCGTATCGAGGCAAAGCACCGCCTTTCCCCGGCAACATCACGGATCCAATCTTGCCAACCAAACACGGCAAGCCAGCAGCCGATGATAACGTCTGGCAGAATCTCCTGGCCGCTGAATGGATCATTTTCTCATTTTACCAACGAGGGGTCGAAGTCTTTAACAAGACATCTTTCATCGAGGCTGGGTACCCCAATACGACTTATGATCGTATCCAGGAGATTCGAAATAACGAGGCGGGTCACTTGCGCATTTTCCAGAATCAGATTTCAGAGACGTCTCTGAAACCTGGACCCTGCAAGTACCAGTTTCCATTTGAAGATCCAGCTTCGTTTCTGGCCTTGGTTACTTTGATCGAGATTTCCAGCATGGCTTTCCTGACTGGTCTTGTCCAGATGGCCAAGCTTCCTGCATCGCAAGGCGCCATGACGGCTGTTGCAGAGGTCGAGACGAGACACGGCACATGGTCCCTGATTAATATCTGGAATACAAACCCATTTGCTGGTCCTTCAGACACGGCTTTTCCATATGCAAACCAGATCCTGGACTTGACAAATGCATTTGTTGTTAAGGGAAGCTGTCCCAAGGAGAATCCCACGTACCCCAGCCCTCGCCAGAATCTCCCCTCCTTGAGTGTAACACCCATCAGCAAGACCGTTACGCCTGGTAGTACTGTTGTTCTTAACTTCACGGACACGGATAATTTGCCAAGGTTCAAAAAGGACTGCGCCTACTACACGACCTTCTTCCATGGAGTTTCGAATATTACTGTCCCAATCGAGACCAGGGATTGGCCCGAGAAGATGATCAAGGTCAAGATTCCCGATGAGTTCGAAGCTAGAGGAATTATCATCGCTGTTGTGACGGACACTATTGGTGCACCAACTTTGGGTTCTGTTGTTGCGGGGCCTGCTATGATTCTTCAACAGCCAGCTGAACTGAGCTCAGACCTCGCCGCGGCTCTTTAGTGTAGATAGATTCGCGAACTTGAAAGAATCAGATTCATGTGTGAGAATAGTTAGATAGGTTAGAGAATAAACCATGGCTTTAGGTACACTCTTATCCCTTGGGCAGTGACGCATACGATTTTGCTGCGGGAGGCCGACCAACCCTAGATTCGCCATATTTGAAGCCGCAACTCCGAATTGAGGTGGCAAGTAATCCCCCAAGTTGTGCAAATTTAGTCAATTTCTAACTAGCCATACCTTCTAACCCTTGTGTAACCAAGATCCCTAAAGCAATTGGGTTTTAGGGCTGTTATCATTCGATGATAAATCTTCGTTTATGGCTGATAGCGAGGAACTTCGAATTTTCTTATTAGATTGACTATCAGTATCTCAACTAGAGCTTGTTAAGCTTACCGCGCAGCTTGTCGATGAATCTCTATATTCCATCTACCATCTCTTTCCACTAGCTTCCCAACTAGATCTTTATCAATCTCAGCAGCTATACCGCCAGCCAGGAGGGTTTCCGATTCCACACCAGGCTTTTGACCATGAGCAGCTTTGAGCTCTGCAATATTAGAACCTTTGACAACCTTGACATTCGCTTGTGCTGTTTCAACGATCACATAAACCACGAATACAATCATCAACACAACCTGAGCAATCAAGAAGGAAAGCCATGTCCAGCGCACCACAATGGTTTGTGGCCCAGTCTCCGCGTAGCCTCTAACAATATTTTCATCCTCAGTCTTATACGAACGAAGTCTGTTTCGGTACTAAGTCAGCTAGTCGCTTTTTCACTAAAACACTTGGATAGTAACTTACGCAGAACTCATAGCCATGGTAGTATCTTTATTCCACCTCATGATGTTGTCCCATGGGTCATCTTCCAATCTGGCTTCATCGCCGAGTAGCCGGAGCAACGGAAGCTTCATTAGCCCGTAATCAGCTGCCCCCCAATACTCGACCTTTGCCGCGAAACTTAGCAACCAACTCTCATCGAAGCGCACTAGGAAAGTTTCTGAGGTAGTATTATCTACTAAGGTGCATGAAACTGTCCAGTCCCATTCGAGCTTCCGGTCACAGTTGATACTAAAATTAGTCTCTGTATCTTGCACAAGAGGCGAACCTTGTGTGAAACCAACTTTGTACTCCTTGATGCACCAGTACCAAGTGACCAGAACAGCTCTGTAGGGGCTTTTGTCACCTTTGTACGATCTCACGACTTGTTTATCAGAGGCTGGTAGCTTTTTATAGATAAAGGCTTGTGCCCCAAAGCGGGATTTGGGGATTGCATTTGTCCGATCTCCCCATAAAGACAGAGTTTCTTCGTATCTTCTGGGTTCAGTCGCAATAATTGTGGGATATAGAATCGTGTCATGGACCTCAAATTTGTCGTGCGGCTCACCACCAAGAGAGACGTTCCAATATTCTCGCTGCCTTAGGGGGACTTTCACTGTCGTCTCAAAGGTATAGTTTTGGGCCGAGTTCCAATTTTCAAGATCATCTGGATCCATGAGATCAAGCGTGAGCTTGTCGGTGATATTGGTTTGAACGCTGCAGATATCGAGCGATACAAACCTATCCCACTTACAATTTGAAGAAGGGCAGTGTGGCTTCATTTGGAGACCCGTTCGTTCTCTTTCGCCTATAAAAAATGCCTGAAAGCCCGCACTTTGTAGAGAATCGTCAAGGGCCTTAAAATCAGACAAGTCTATGGCTCTGGATTTAGGCATTGAAGCGTCCTTGGTCAACTTTTGTAAAGGCGGCGCGAGGGTAATGGTTGCTTGTGTTAAAGATGATGTTGCCAAGCTCGATATCAGTATCGCTGCAGCAAGCGTACTGACGCTTAGTAGCCTGCAGAATCGTGATTAATATTGATAGATCCGTGTATTATTGGGAAGTAAATACCCACCTCCCCTTGGACTTGGAGAGCAAAACTAATGAGCCGAAAGGTCCTCGACTCGCCTGATCGAAAGTCATTAGATCGACAAGTGGCCTCTGAGATCGGGCAAAAGCGTTCCATTTCAACTGAGAAAGGCATTCGGATATTGGGATGACCATGGATGAGCGACAGACAGTAGCAATACCGGCAATGACTGTGTTCAGTGAAATGTCGTGCGGCCATTGCGGTGCGGGCTTCTTATCATAGCCTTTAAGTAGAGCGATAAGAGAAATCAATAGTCCGATCGTGAACAAACACCAAGCAATCTCTGGCCACCAGCTAATGAGGATTTGCTTCGTAGATAGCTGGGGCTTGGGTTGAATCTCGTGTTGCGTATTTTCACCTAATGGTAGTGAGTCTTCGACGAGCAGGCTGTTGGCTTCTGTCGTGACCTCATCACAGTCTTTGCTGACGGCGTACTGAGACTTGTTGAGTTGGGGTTGCGTTTGCCTTGTTCTTGAGTCTATGTTAGACGGGCCAAGAGTCGCTTCGCTCCCTCGGTGAGGGCAAGCTTGTTCGTCATGGATCGGCGGCATGGATTTAACCTGTACTTGGGTTGTTGATAAAGAGGATAAAGGGCTTTGTGAGCCTTTAGGTTATATAAATCTTTCGAATTGCATATATAACGAACCGGAAGGACTGGCGACAAAGAAATAAAGAGGGGCAAAGCTGAGAAATAAATACCGCAATTCGAATCCACGAAACACCAAAGAGGCTGTGTAGCATTCCTCATTGGTTGTTAACTGTTGTCTGTTGGTTGTTGGCTCTTGGCATTCCAAGGTCAGGCAACCCCTGCTATAACACAGGGAGCCAGCCAGTAAGACTTTCTTTTCCTCTACTTTTCCAACTTGAAAGTCCCACGGATCAATGCGACAAGTCAAAGTTTAAGCGCTCGAAAAATACAATAGTCTCTCAGCTCAAGAGTCCATTATTCACCGATTGACACTTTCTTGGGTGCTATCAACTTCTTCTGAGCTAACTTCTCAATATTTACTCAGCTTTGCCCCTTTTTATTTCCAATGAGGAATGCTGCACAGCCTCTTTGATGTTTCGTGGATTCGAATTGCGGTATTTATTTCTCTATCAATCGAGAAAGCGCTGCTGGAGCCGCTTGTTTTGGCGGAAAGTACCGCTGTTTTAGTAGACACGAGCAGTGCGAGAGCGGTCGTGAGGCAAGTACTATATGCTTCACGGCTCGCCTGCGTATGGGTCACTTCCCTAATCGCAGGGCCCATGTTTCGGTCCCCTCTCTTACCTTAATTCTTTTTTCGAAATGGCGTCTACTTTTAGCTTTCTGCAAGTCTATCTCCTGCGACTGAGGCTTAGGCACTCTCTTGCTACTATGGCCTCTTTAGTCTATAAGTCGCCTGTCGCAAATGGGGGCGTCACCCTGCCACCCTCTCTGCTATTCCTCTCGATTTATCCGTTCTTGATCGGCCTGCCTATCGACAACCGACGACGACGGCGCCGCCTTGCTCATAATTCGCTCGCTCGCCGCTCCTCTCGCCCTTCTCACCAGGCTCCCTCCCGGCGTCTAATCATCGCTCGGCATCCTTCTCCCTCGACCTCTAATCCGGAATGGCGTCCCAAGGAATAGCGACTATTTTCGCTCGTCCCGGCGGCATGAATTCCCCCTCTGGCCATGTTGACGATTTCCTTAATTATTTTACCACCTAGGAAGTAGAGAGGAGAACATCGACTCGACCAGTCTCGCTATCAGTAGAGGAGCATGCTGAGCACTGTAAGCAGCTAGAGTATGTCAACTTCATACGGCCGAACTGTTCGAAAGTAACACGAATTAATGTCGGTGGAATATAAGGGAAATGGCAGCGGCAAGATGCTCTGGGCGGTCGCGTCCCGACTGTGGCTAACCTTTTGTAGCCTGATAGATACTGCTCCAAAATGAAGGTCAACAAAGACTTGAGGCTTCGCTCGAAAATGAAGGACGATGAGGACTGGAAGTCACCACTCCGTAGCCTTACCCGCGAGATGATGTGGGCTTCTTCCTCTTTCTTGGCAAAACATCGAAGCTCAAATCGACGAGCTCGTCAAAGGAATAAACTTGTCAATTCTCGGAGCTGTACACCTCAGTCACCGGTAGTTACGTGGACCGAAACAATTACAAGGAACTGTACAAGTTAGGGCCGCTCGCGCCACTCGGCTGAATTAAAGCTGGCTAACACACTCGGAGTATCACGACAGGGTACTAGTCCCACCCTTTGCATGGCGTAACCCGAACACGGACAAGCCTGTTGTGGGAGCGAGGGAGGTGGATGACCTTCTGATTTTCAACATCGTGTATGAAACTAGTATGTTTAGCACCCAGAGGCGCCGTATCGATCTGTGAGGTTGCTACCTGATCCTGTTTTATACCGGTGCTCGCGCCGCCGAGCTGGTAGAAAGCGAAAAGAAGGAGCCAGACAGTACAAAGAAGTCTTTTCACTAGAAAGCCGTCACGCTCCCCGATGACGATGACGATGACGATGACGAACCGCCGCGGCCGCCGCCTGACGTCTTTTCAAAACGAGTCGGCGAGCTTCCCGAGCAGGAGCCGGCGGAACGTGGGCGTTCTAGGCCCATCCGCTACGAGGATATATTGCTGATGATTGCGCGCCATCCAGTTACGGGCTGCTATCTCCCTGCGATGGCGATCATGTTTACCCATCACAAAGGTGCGGATAATCGGTCGAAACTGTAAGTCCATCCCTGCGCATTGCGTTAGTCGACGATAGCTAACCTTTACGTGTTAGGACCGCCTTTTGGCTTAGAGCCACAAAGGTCTTGGTTTTCTGTCCCATAAACATCATCATCGCCATCGCCTTACACGATAACGCTTTCGATTCAGAACATCTGACAGGCGCGTCGCGCGTGTTCGACCTGGGGACCTGGCGGGCCACTTAATGTACCCCTCTACGGTGCAAGCGATCGATGCTGAAGGTTCCAGTCTTCCGAATGCATTATCACACTCCTCGAGACAACCTGAAGGACCAAACCCTCGAGATGGGGCACGAGTGGCACTGGACCATGAAGTTCTTTCGGAGGGGAACAGCTAACGGTGCACCAAACGGTAAGCTTTCTTATGTTCCCATGCACAGCCTATAGTGGGGCCGGGAGGACGTTACTCGACAATAGGGGGAGCACCGGATGCGGTTCGGGATCAGATCATGCGTCACGACCCTCGCTTCTCCACCTTCCAGGACGCCTATCTTAACCAGAACGTCGAATTCGGCTTGCAGAATGCTCTCTTCGGAGGAGAGTAGGAGGAGGAGCTGTTTCGACAGTTCGCTCTCGCCGGGCTTACCCGCGATCCCCGCGCAAGACAGCCCGATCTAGACCCCTTTCCGCTCCTTTTAGACTCGAACCGATATCCGGATTGTATTGGTGACGAAAGCATGTCTCTTCAGGAGCGGACGTTTCGATATTGTCAATCCACCATTAGGAACGACCACTTTGAGAATGCCCGCCTGGAAGAGCGGGAGCGCGCTGAACGGCGTGGTGAGCTGATAAAATGCTATCACCCCAAGTGCACAGGGGTTAGATTTCAGCCCTTGGACCATTTCAGGAACCATGTTCATATATATAGTCCACGGCGTGCCGCTCCGGTCGTCTGACCAAGCCAAGTAGAGACATTCAAGAAAGATCAAGAACCGCCGGATGATAAGGGAAGGGAACAAGAAGTTTCTAGCATGCCAAGGATAGACCAATCAAGTCATAGACTCAGAAAAAGAAAACATCCACTCCCGATTCGTCATATTTCCCTCTGTCTTACTTTGTCTTTGTTGTTCAAGTCGCTACTGTATCGGGTATTACTAAGGTTGAAGCATGAAGTCATAACATAGGCCTGCAACTTGCCGAGCTACCTAGCTCACTTAGCTGATGCAAGCTTGGAAGAGCACTGAAACCATAGATAAGGTCAAGGCCTGATAATAAACTGCATAGAATTGTACAGAAACGATCCTGAGAGAAAGACGGAGTAACAAGTTATGCATAGCTACAGCTGTTCCCCCCCGTAGTTCCTCATCAAACAACACTTGATATAGATTCTCAACCCTAAGAGATCCTTCGTTGAAGTCGGATGGTGGAATAACAGACAAAAAACACTGAGCTATACAGTCATTATTGCAGGCCAACGTCTCTCAAGTTCACTAAAGGATGCTTTGTTATGTAGTGTCGCCTGAAGTTATCCTTTCTGTAACGCTTACCTACCTTTTTACAGCCCTCGACAGTGCATTCCCAATATTTCTTGTCTTTATTGTGGGTATTCTTGTGGCGGCTGAGGCTTGTTGTATACACGAAGGTCTTTCCGCACTCCAAA
The DNA here is from genome assembly GCA_013184445.1 of Fusarium sp. NRRL 53497. Classification (NCBI taxonomy): domain Eukaryota; kingdom Fungi; phylum Ascomycota; class Sordariomycetes; order Hypocreales; family Nectriaceae; genus Fusarium; species Fusarium sp. NRRL 53497. The sequence goes on along the minus strand of JABCJZ010000382.1, from coordinate 30,676 downwards.
CATTGAGGCGGATGAGCAGCCTGGGGGCTTTGGTGTTGTGGCAATGAATAATAACTCATACTGGGGGTAATGGCATCTTCCTGAAAAGAATCCCATGGATGGCGATCATCCGGGATGGGGGAGAATGGTGTATTGTTCGTATAATTGTTTCCGCTTGGTGGCGTATAACCTGAGTAGGTGTCTCGCTGCGAGTATAGACTAATTCGTGGCCCTGTAGAGACAGCTTCAGAGTTGTCGTCCGCATAGAAATACCCAGTTGCAGCGTCAGCATTAGTTGAATGCGAAAAGAAACTCTGGCGAAGGTGCTGAGACGTTCGCGCATCATCTATCGCATACTCGCTGTCGACGAAGGCCCTGGTGTTCTCGGACGAGAGTTCTGAGGGATCAAGACTGTTTCCGTGGGGAGAGGAGTTGGCCTGGTTGAAGTTTCTCGGGGACCAAGGCGCGTTGCTTGACAGATCTCAGGTAGGGGAGGGTCTCCTGCTTAACAGGTGCAGGAGACCCGCCTCTTCGTCTAAGAATAAAAGTAGAAGAAGTTGAAGCGATCGCAGCCCCGGGTTACTGTCTGATAACCCAGGACTGCGTCGGCAATATTATGAGGTCGCTTGTAAGAGGGGATAAGCAAGGTCTGAACTGCCCGCTTGACCCTGAGTCGAACCTATAGAGCCAATGTGATGCTAACGCCGTCTTTTAAGGTCTCAACGCAGGTATGAAATCTATGTGGACAGTCTTCCGCATGTCACTAAGTCTGGCTAATTGTGAGCCTCAATTCTTAGCACGCGCCACGCCTGAGCTGTATGCAATCCGTTCTCACAGAGTGGGGCATTAGCCTCAAAAGGAACCAATAGAGCACGTCAATGGGAGAAGAATTCATTAGATCGAGATGCCTAACGCCTCACAGCCTGCTTGACCTCAATTCTGGCAAATGAAAAGGTCGGCGGTGTGAGGCGTACTTGTGCGTTGGCCACGCTCGGAGGGAGGTAGTATCAGGCTCTTGATAGCCTCAAAACTAGCCAATAGGCTTCAAGCTTCTGAACACTGCAGCGAACAGTAATTGCTGCAACTGAAGGGTGAGGCATCAATGCTAGCCCAAAGCGAATTGAGGAAATCCTCTTGTTTGCCGGATACAGTCGGCCAAATTGAGGGCCAAGATACATTGATGCTCCCGCTCTCGAGTCCTCAGGTGGTGCCTGTAGCTCTCGCTCATCTATAAAGGCAACAGTCCTTTCCGACTTGTGCACATACTTTTCCCCCAACACCTTCAATCATTTTCAGCTCACTGCACTTGACTAAATCTTATAAAACCTTTGAACTTCATCAAATAGTCCTTTTTAAGGCTGACATCATCCCAACCATTGATTTTCAACATGACTATTCAGCAAGAACTCCCTCAATTGACTGACCCCCAGCTGCTTGACAAGATAGATAGGCTCCGCGATCTCAACATCGCTTAGCACGTGGCCTTACCACAGGTAGGGCATTCAATCCTTCCTTTGACGCGTGCTCGCAGCTTCTGGGTTCAATACTGACCGCTGTAGCTTGTCGTCGTTGGGGATCAAAGCTCCGGGAAATCATCTCTTCTAGAAAGCGTAACTGGGATTCCCTTCCCTCAAGACCAGACGCTCTGCACCCGCCATGCTACTCAGATTTCTTCTCGTCGCCAACATGTTGAGTCAGTCAACATTAGCATTATTCCAGGGCCTAATGCTTCTGACGACCGCCGGAAGCATCTTGAAGCTTTTCGCTGTACCGAGTCTGGCAGCTCAGAATTCCGACTGCATTTTACTGATATCATAAAGAAGGTCAGATCTATCCTGAATACTGATCAGCGGTTTTTCTCTGCAGGCTCCTGGCTAATACATCTGACTTCAAGGCTCACGAGCAAATGGGCTTACGATCAGACCTGTCAGAAGGTCACGGAGCTATCTTCAGTGAAGACGTTCTGAAAGTGGAAATTCATGGTCCCCAGGAAGATCTTCTAACTATTATTGACGTTCCTGGAATGTTTCGCGTTTCAGGAGACGGGACTACTAAAGATGACATGGAAATGGTGAACAATCTCGTCCGAAAGTACATTAAAGACGAGCGCACGATCATCCTAGCTGTTTTGCCGAGCAATGTTGACATTGCCACCCAAGAGATCCTACAACTCGCCGAAGAGTTCGACAAGAATGGAGAGCGTACCCTCGGTATTCTCACCAAGCCCGATTTGGTCACTGAAAAGGGTGCTCAAGACTCAGTTTGCGACCTTGTCCGAGGGAAGCGAAGGCCACTCACCCTGGGCTACTACATCGTTCGCAATCGCGGTGCTGATGATGCAAAAGTTGAGCATCATCAACTTGAACGGCTTTTCGGGAATGGCCCTTGGAATCAGCTCCCGCCTAACAGAGTAGGCATCTCAGCGCTCAAGGAACAGCTGCGCTGCCTCTTGTGGGATATCTCTACGAGGGAGTTCCCTAAGATGATGGCGGACATCGACCAACAACTAAGGATATGCAACGACGAGCTGGACGACCTGGGACCACCCCGTCAGAATCAGCGAGAACAGCGCACATTTCTCAGTCGAATTGCCGGGCAGTTCCAGGACCACGTCAGGTCAGCCTTATCAGCGGATTACAACGCAAGTAGGATCTTTGAGAAAGAGAAGTTGCGTCTGATCACGCAAGTCGTGAATATCACAGATGTCTTCTGTTTTGAGTTTCACAAGCGAGCTCATTCAAGAAGCTTTGAGACCCCCCGACACATTCCACAATTTGCAAACGAGGACTCGGATTTTAAGGATAAGTCAAATGGCGCTGAAGAAACAGAAGAGTCAACCTTCGATTCGCATATTCGACCTATACAGGAACTCGTCAACAACGCGAATGTTGATCATGGTACAGAACAGGAATTAGCAGAGCTTGGCGATATCATTACCTTTCCTGACGGTATCACTGGCCCAGAGGACGATATGGCAGCATGGATCAAGGATGTTTACCTCCGATCCAGGGGTCTCGATCTCGGAACATTCAACGCCCACCTTGTATCCGCGGCCTTTGCGGAACAATCTCGCAAATGGAAGGCTATTACACAGACTTATAGGAGCAGAGTAATCCTCACGGTCCATCGCTTCATTAATGTTATACTGGGCAAGATCTGCCGAGATCAAGAGATCTGCCAAAAGTTGTGGAGAGAGATTCTCACTGGTCTCCTGCCAGGCTATAGGAGAGCCCTGGAGCAAGCGGAGCTCTTGATTCACGTTGACCAACAGAAGCAGCCATACACGCTCAATAAGCGCTTCAACGAGAGCATTGCTGAGACGAAAGGCGAGCGCATAGTGGGCTCCCTTTACGCAACAGCGAGGAAGGACACTCAGCAGTGCGGCGAGGTCCAATATATGGTCAATCTGCAGGACGTCCCTGTTGCAACTAAGGCGCAGAACAATGCGGAGTACTTGCAACAGGAGGTACATGATATTCTCCGGGCTTACTATAGTCTGGCGCGGGATCGCTACATCGACAACATTTTCCAGCTTGTTGTGAACTATCATCTGCTGAACGGACCGGGAAGCCCTCTTAAGGTGTTTACGCAGGACTGGGTCTTGGGCTTGGAAAATGGGGATCTTCACCGAATCGCTGGTGAGTCCAAGGCCACGCAGAGGAATCGTAGCCGGATCAAGAAGAAGATGAGCGATTTGGAGAAAGCTTTAAACATTCTCAAAGAACCTCAGAGTAGCGAATACTTGGCTGTTGTGGGATGAAGAAGAGGATAGAGAGTCTAGAGAGTAACAGAGTCAGCTGACTAGTTTCGTCTAATTGACAGCCTCGAGATTTGAGGAAGCGATCTCTTTCACAAGATAGGCTATTGATAATTGCATTTGCGAAGGTCTCTGTTTCTTTGCGACCTTGCTCTTCTATAAGCCACGCCACTAAAGGAAGCTCTGGAAAATTGTTGAATTAGCCCTCCTCGACGGCTACGACCTTGTTGTCGGTACTTACAGCAATTCTAGCTCGTTGAAGTAACGCCTTGGAAGCCAACAACAGCGGCAAGCGACCCGTGTCAACTACCACGAGTCACATTGCTCCTCAGGCCCGAGGATCTCGTCGCAACAGATGAGCTGATCGTACACGTCACCATAATGCAGAAGAATAATGATTCTAGCCATATTCGTAATTTCTATCAGAAGTTCGGTTAGTCACTTATCTGAATTCAATGTTTAAAGTTGCAATATCTAACCAGAGATTCACGTAGGACAATTCTTCTCCCACGAAATCACACTTGGATGCGTTTTACGTTTTGACTTCGACTCGTACCATTGAAGTAACGGATATTGCTACCGAGAAAAAACGAAAGATATTTTCAAGACCTCTATAGGCCTTAGTGTTACTACTGTAAGTTCTACTACTTACTTCAATTCCATTTATTGGTACATCTTGTTCTTAGACTAACCCCTTCTTGTCTCGTAGCTAATAGACGTCGAAGTTGATACCAAGTTTGAAACATTGACATGTGGAAACACAAGAACTGCCTAAGGAACCAAACATGTTTAATTATATATATATATCATACTACAAGTAGCAGAAGAATATCTTCTTATTGCTCCGGAAAAACTCTATTCAAAGCCCAGTCTGTGTCCGCGGTCGTCATTACACGAGTATAAGCCAATTCCGCATCTCGTCTAGGAGCAGAACCTAACAACGCGAACCCAAAAACCTGTTGTATATCCTGTTATCCCTGGCGCATCTTCTACCAAAGAAAAGAGGTCACCGATAGATTCTCGCTAGAGCGTTTGAGGGTGTTTACGAGCCCTGCTCGGAAGTGCCGGGCACTGATTCGTATTAGAAAATGAAACCGACGAAACTAACAGGTTCGAGGTAATGGGATACATACAAGCATCGATAGTACTTCCATTCCTGATATGACTCATTTGTACGCCCTATATAATGTCAGTTCTCACCCGTTTTTGATGCTATTAGAATAACGCACGAGGGTGATGTATCCGAATACACCATTCTCGTAATTCTTCCCGTCTAAAGGCGCAGTATCGAGAAGGGTCATGGCTCCAGCTGACAATTTGCGTTAGTGATACAGCGCTGAGGTTTGGAAAAGAAGCCATAACGTACTGGATGATTCTTGCGTATAGATGCCATCATCTGCATTCTTCACGCGCTCAATCTCCGTGTGGCTCGCATAGGGCTCCATGGACATAAGCTGCCTCGAAAGAAGCTCATCCATAAACATTTGACCTGTACTAACGATAGGTCCATGGGCGAGGGTGCCGTTAGACAGAATGGTCCAATTTGCGTGGACCTGTACGTGGATATGAATAGCACGTTGAACCTAGATAAACTAGATGAGCATTATGAGCCTATGACAAACAACTTGAACCTACATAAAAGCCTGGGACAATTGAAGTAAAGGAAGTTACACCCTGCTTGTTAGTTGGCCACATCCCGCGTAGGAAAGTTGTGTTATCCGTCGAGAGCCACTATAACAGTTAGAGGATTATCAAGCATAACAAAGCAAGAAGAAAGGGCCACGAACAGAAAGGTCTGGAAGCCCAGTGTGGAGGTTGAGAGGTTCTCCATCCTTATCTTTTTCGGAGTAAAGATCGAGAAATTGGGTATTAGGTGATAGACCAGTGAAAGAACTGTACGATCCCGTGGCGTTGCAGTGCTGGATTACCGGTATTCCTTAGTCAAATGCTAGAATTGAGTGTAGCCAGGTTCACTTACCCATATGTCAACCAAAACGTCGTCCAAGGGTTTGCACGTGTCGATATCAATGACGCCAATTTCCAAGGAAAGGGGGACGCCGGGCTGGTCTTCGCGGATGTCCTGCCGAAGGGTCTGGCTCCTCGGCAGGAAATACGGGCCGCGGCTCGTCTCCGGAGTGAGGATATTTATCCAGTTTTTGATTTCCTTGTACTTGGGTGCCTTTGCGTGGATAGCGTAGACGGTATCACCCGAGTCGGCATCAATTGAGAGATCACGACGCCTGAGAGCCCGCCGCTTCATCTCAGCCACCCGAGGGCCACATCTCTGAAGGATCTTATCATGAGCTTTGATAGACTCATGGTCTGGCTCTCTGTAAGAATGGCCTGCAGTAGACGTCAGCGGGAATACATACGGTGTCTAATGAATCATACCAAATACGGCCTCTGAGAAAAGACCCAATGCGATTACCACGGCTTTGAGCATTCTGGTTTGTAGTTATGATAAGTGCCGATACTATCAGTTCTTGTGGTTCCTCGAAATCCTTATACTCGCGTCCCGAATTATATACTCAAGCTCATAAGAGCAAACCCACCATGGCTTGCCGAGTGGGATATCCGGCCAGCTCGTAGGTTTGACTAATCGTTACATGTGAGAAGATGTCTTCTTTATCAACGTTCAGGGCTTGAAGTCTCTTGTGCCCACAAAAGTCAATAACTAGACTAATCGTCTCGCGACATAACAAGAAGGTGTTTCAAAAGCTCTTAGTGATCGGCTCTATGAATGGATATACGGAAATATGGTCCAAGAGGCGTGGGGTCAGTAAGGTTCTCCATCTTCTTGTCGGGGCTATTGGAGATCAAGTGGCTGCTAAAAGAACTTGTCTAGACGCGTTGGGAATGCCCCTGGCCTGACTTTCGGTCAGAAAAACAACACTTTTACGTGATGGCAAAGTACCTAGCATGTGAAGACGAGATTGTAAGAAGCCGACATCAGAATTCGGATTGGTAGCTATCCGGAAAGCCTGCAGCTCACAGGGATTCCCAAGACCAAGCATTAAGGTGCGGGCCGAGATGCGGCAGATCGTTTCCAAAATAGGGTAACCAGTATGGAATAACGTATTTATCAGTCAAACCGGCCCGAGAACGAAAATCCCATAGCACCACACTGTTTACTAATTGGCCAAACCCTATCTTTTCTCGGTTCACCAGAATCAAAGCCGTTGATAAATCCGTATTCCCGGCTGTGGATCCAAGTGCCGTATATCCATATTCCCAGTTGTGGATCCAACTGCCGGTGACTGGTTTTGAACCCATGCCAATCAATTTGTCATCAAAATACATGTTAAAAAGCGGAGTAGATCCGGTATTAAACAGTCTCATTCCTTCTCATTAAGATCGTATAGCCACTTTTGACAGACTGGCATTATCAATATGGAGCCAACCCAGCGACATCAGACAATCACCGTTCTCGGAGCCACCGGTAACCAAGGTCGAGGAGTGGTGAGAGCTTTACTTCAGAAGACCTCACCAGCATTTCAGGTCCGCGCTGTAACTAGGAATGTTGATAGTCCGGCAGCTAAAAGCTTGCTTACGGACTTCGGAATTGAGAGGCTTAGCCTAGTGCAGGGAGACATATATGATGCCGAAAGCTTGCGACCTGCATTTCAAGGCGCTTACGGTGTTTTTGCTGTTACTCAAAATCGAATTGCAGGAAAGACTATCGATTCTGACGAAGAGCTGCGTCATGAACTCAAAGCAGGACACAACATAGTCGACGCTGCAGAGGCTGCCGGCATACAGCATTTCGTCATGAGTAGCTTGCCAAACTTGACGAAGGCTAGTAAAGGCCGCTTCACCAAAGTTTATCATTTCGACTTTAAGCACAAGATCGAGCAACGGGCCCGCGAGCGACTGCCGGCTGTTACTGCCCTGCTTCCAGGCATGAGGATAGGCTAACTCCCAAGCAAATCATAAGCTAATAAAAAACCCTAGGACTTTTTTATAATAATGTTACTTGGCCACAATACTGCCGCAAAGACGGTAAATGCACCTTCTAGTTAGAATGGTATCAGTAAGCGAGATCACTAATATTTGTTCGACAGACGATGGAATGGTTCGGTTCTGCGCACCAGTTTCTGGGGACACATTTGCAGATTGGGTTGACCCAACCTACGACATTGGACTTTTTGCGAGTGGTAATGAAATTTCCGTATCTTATCCGCAGGGATGTATTCTGACAGGAGGCACAGAGGTCTTCGCAGCCGGACCACGAAAGACAGGCTCGAAGACATACCCTGTCGTCAGCCCCAAGGTTCGCTTCTCGGATTTCCCCAAATTATTTACGCAGACAACTTCACTTCCGGCTACTTTCACCCCTACCACCATTTACGAATGGGGAGACACCGTGGCGTCAACTGTGGGCGAAGGCTACAGAGAAGATATCCAAGAGATGATGCAATGGATTTCTGAGGCTCCCAAGGGTAGAATATGCTACGGCACTATTGACCCAGCAGATGACACGTCCTGGCAGGATCTCGGGGTTCGTGCGAGTACCTTTCAGGAGTGGCTAATAAGAGAAGGCTGGCAAGGTCCATAGATTCGAGATGCTGTAATATCACATCGTAATTATCCCACAACAGCCCAAGACCATATTGGACTAATAATGCCTCGAATCTCAGCACGAACAACCTCTTTCCACCCCGTCATTATCAATATGTCACTAACATTATCTGCTAAGAAGTACTTGTATGATAATAATGTAAGAACTGCGGGCTCATAGGCTTCAAGTAATCTTATGAACTCTTTACTAACTAGGTAGGCCTATTATAATAACGCTTTATATACTGGCCACCACTCTGATATCTATATATTTCTTACTGGCTATTTTATTAAATCTAGAGTATTCTTATAGATTCATCTAATAACTTAGTCCTCTTCTTTATCTAGGAATGTTAAAGAGTTAAGTATATCTAGGAGTAAATTGAGTAGCCTATGGTCTGGTAATTTAGCCTTTATAGTAAAAAGTATTTTCTTATATCTCTCTGGTTATATAACTCTAAAAGTATTTATAATAGCCTTTATACCTAGTTATTAGCTTTTATAGGCATAAGAGACTTTAAGCCCTGAATATTATTAAAGAATATATCTTTTTATATCTAAGAGTTATACTTAACCTCCTTATAGTTACATATTTTAAAGCTTTTAGCTAAAAAGTTAAACCCTTTAATATAATTAAAAAACCCTCTCTAAAAGTTTATAAATAAGAGGCCTGCCTAGTACCTCTCTTTTAAGATAATCTAACTGAATTACTATATAAGAAAAAAGACTAAAAAATAACATTATTAAAACTACTATTAAAATACTAATTACTATATTTAATATGCTTTGCGGGCTTTGCGGCATATTGGAAGTTATGGTTTAGCAGCTGAAGTCTATCATAGATAATGAATCTTTTAAGCTAAGCAAATTGAATGTGCCTGCCTACTTATCTTGCTGCTTTAAAATCTTTTCTGAGCTGAAATAATGAATTGGGTAAAGATCATCGCTGATTCTATTAGTGTTGATCATAAAAACCGGATATTGGTAAGACACGGTGCGGAGTTATGAGATATCCAAGACTTACGTGACTAGTGGAACAGGCATATCCTAAGAATATTAATAGCTGAACTGGCCCCTTCAAGCCACCGAAATAAGACATTGCTTTAGCTGTGGAAATCCCTATAAGGGTGGTAGCGGGAAGCCGCTGTCAAATGGTAATCTCAATATCACCCACCAGTGAGAGCTCTGGCAGTGAGAACAGTCTGCAGTTTACTAAGGGCTAATGACGGCAAGTTAGCATAGGATTTTGTAGGTGCTGTCAAAGCCTCTAGCGACATTATATCTAATCGAGATACTAGAACTGCCATCGGGGGTTACTAGAGATGAGAATAGTAATTGTGGCTTTGCCATCTAGGCATTATCCAAAAGCGTGGCTCACCGCAATATGTCGCCATGGCCCGGAAAGTCTGACAATTTGAACTGCCTGTCCTGCTCTAATAAAAGATCATAATTATTGCATCTTGGTTTCTTCGACATCGTTTTCCTGCACGGTTTATAATCAGCTCTTAGCTGCAGGTAATTGAACATTCCGCAGCCTCGTCGCGCCTTGCTACTATGATCAATGTCTGCAAATGAAGTTAGTACGAGAAAAAATGCTAGTGCTACGGAGTTTTTAACAATAAAAGCCAAGGGGCACTAACCTTTAGCACCTTGAGTCTTGACCTGGACTATGAAGTATCCTACATAATACTCTTAATACCAAGACAATATCTGTACCCTTGTCCAAGTTAATGGGAAGCTGATACCAGTGACTTCGGAGATGTTGCGATAGAACATGGTGCTAATTTGATAAGTTAGAAATGACCACTGCAGCACAATGATTACATTGCCAAAAGTTAACTGTGTCGTGCGATACTGCAATTATTGACCACAAATGCTTTAGCTGATATTGCTCGGGATATGATATCGATTCAGACCCAAAGATAAGAAGGTTGGCACATCATGTCGCCAAGCTAGCGGCGTTACATTATTGACCAGTGACTCATACTCGCGTCAGGGTGCTGACCAGTTAGTACTGCTGACAGAGAGCTGAATTGTCTTCAAGACGTAGGAATCTAGGCAGGACAGCGGAGTTGCGTATAAATCGAGATTCCGATATTCTAAAATGTCTTTCTAGTTTATATAAGTAACCAAGTCCGAGCAAGAAGGTATCTCTAGTCTATATCTATCTAGGTCTTGTGCGCCATCTATCCTTTCTATACCTATCTGAATCTTTGCTTTATTATAGCTTCGCCTTATGGTGCATGACGGGGCATCCGCCCGTCTTGGCTGCTTGAGCTTGACCCGCGTCAGCTGGCGCTGAGTCACTCTTCTTGGGAGCACTCCTATAGCCTCCCTTCTCATTGTCGGTATTTGTAATCTTTCCCTCTGAGTCCCTCGATATTCCCAGCTCCAGCAGCTTTGCAAATGCCTTTTTGAAGTCCTGGAAAAACACATCCTTATCCTTTGCGTAGAGATGCACATACTTGGAGAACTGGGCGTCTGTCGTCAATGCTATGTCGGTCGGGAGCATCATTAACTCTTCCTCAGTGTCAACGTCTACCGAGGAGAATTGGAGCACGCCGGACTCGGGAACAGTCTTTTCAGTCCATTCCTCCGAAAGTAGGAGGCGGAAGTACTGATTCGAGAACCGGGTTGGATTGTTGACCCATTTGCCCTCGAAGCCAGAGTTTGCAGTGTGGCAGCGGCCGAGACTGTGGGCACCACTCAGGGCCACAATTTCGCGATCGTTGAATCCCATGCGATAGAAGATGTCCCGAATGTGATCCGCTCCCTGAGCCGCATCCGGGAGGCGACCACGAGGTGGGAGCTTGCTGTCGTCGACAAAGTCGGTTCGCCCCGGTAGCCAATCGACTTCCGGGCCCCCCATAGCATGAATGGCCGTCACGCCAGCCAAAGTCCAGAGGTCCGAATATGTGATCCACGGGTGAAGGCGCTTGACGGGCTCGAGGAATACACGAGCATTCTGCAGGCCAGCATTGGCGGGATCTCCACCTTCAGCTTCGTAGCGCATGCCAGCGCCGTTTGAGCCCCCAGTATCCGTTGCTACGTCATACGTGCCAGAGGAATGCCTGTGATCATGTTAGTCAAGGAAATATATATATCATGCAATTCTGTAGAGCCTTACCAAGCTAGACGCACAAGGACGGGGCCGGCACTCCCATCGTCATAGTCGGGCTGGTGGAGAAGTTCTATGATTGACTTCTTAACAGCCTCAAAATCGCCTGGAATCAACCCCTGACTTCCTGATTGCGGTTGATTAACTCTACTCATCTCTGTTTATAGTTAACAAAATTAAGGAGTTTAGTAGAGCGGGTAGAGAGATAACTCAAGAACGAGACAAAAGATAAAAAGAATGTATGTAGCTTGATAAGTACTGGCTGTCCTGACAGGCAATGGGAAATATAAAAATAAAATTACATGAAAAATCAGAAGCGAAGTAATTAATACTCGGCCCGGCGCTCTGGGTAGAGCCTCGGCATCCCTCGACGACCCACAATTGCGGCTCCGATATGACTTCATGTGGACCTGAATCTCGAAGCACATGGCAACAGATTACGAAAATCTGTCTTATCTGTCGCACATCCAGCCGAGACACGAGCTCGGCTACAAACCACGTGAGTTTGGTAATTCGGAAGAGACCCGCGCAATCTGAAAGAGAGATATTACCCAGGTTAGCCTGACTGGGACATTTTTCCTTCCTGGGGTATCGTATGACTTTTAAACCACCTATCGCTGCACCAGATCTGATCATAATGAAATACTGTGGGCTCACTAAGGCCGATAAGGTAGTTCATATAACAGGAGATCTGTCTGAACTGCCAGATTATACTGTCCGCAGTCTCGCTTAAGACTCAGTAAAACCTCATCTCGTGGTCAAGATCGCATGCCATGATGATAAGATGAGTGACGTTAACATAAAAACAATAAACTGCCAGACAAATAGGCGATTGGTGTACCTGAGCTGGGGCTAGGGGGCTGGGCTTTAGCATGCAGCTTCTGCGTGTCAACAGGACTTTTGGCTGTTTTGGTTCTCAAGCTCGGACAATAAGTTGCCTGGTCGTGACGGCTGTCCACTATTTGCCTGAAGAAGGCAAGCCTGTTGCCCAGCCATAAACACACCCGATGTTCCGTATACTTTGGCATTTTCGAGCTCAATTGATGTGCGCTAAGATGTATTGACATGGAAAGTTCTCAAAGAAGAGGACGGCTGCAATCAAGCCTCTCCACCGAAGCTAAGCACAAACTGGCATGTCTGGGTAGCCAGTAATGCATACCAAGAGTACAAGGGGTACCTGCCGTTCAGCATAAAGGGGCTAATGTGGAATATAAATGGACTGATGGGTGGTTGGGTGATGCTGCTGTGTTTTGCAGCGCACGTTCGACTGTTGATCTAAATGGTACTAGAGCAGGGGCTATATCAACAGCGGAGTGCACTATCCTATGCTAATAACAGATGTCATGAGAGTATCGTGCGGCTTCTTCTTGACCAGGGGGTTGGCCTAAATGGAAACATAGCAGGAGATCTATTAAGTCATACTCAACTTCGGAGTATTCAATACTGACTTGAATGTATGACGTAACAGAAAGCTCCTCGATTGGTAGATATAAAGATACTATATAAGTCTCCCTATAAAATAGAACCCAAAATAGTTACTATATGGGCAGGCCAGAGTAATCAAGTTAGATTTATGATGCTTTGGATTTCCGGGAGTTATCTCATTTACCTAGAGCCTACCTACCACTTATTGCAGCGCTTGAGATATCCTGTTTCTGAATGTAATACGAAAGGTGCAGATACGACTGTGTCTCATGGAGCTCACGCCACTGTTACGGTAGGATCGGAAGCCGATTTTCCCGTAGCGATCGCTTTAATTGTAGCTAGCCACGCTAAGTTTCCCCGCGACAGGGCAGTTTTAAAACGGCAGATACTGGCGTCTGACTATGTTGCGTGAGACAGATCCCGTTTACAATCGGCCCGTTACAATGCAGGTTCGACTAATAGGAAGTATCCCAAGAGAGCGGCAACAAGGCCATTCAAGATCTTTATACTCAGAATATCGTCCCTGCCTTAAATTATATGGATCGTCAAAAAGACCAGTCACAACCTAAAAGGCCTTAGTTGAACCTTTTCTAGTGACATTTATATGCAATAGTATTTTGCGCTTGTCTGTCGAAACACATATGTCTATCCTAGCTACTGTACCATATCATCTTAAAACTTAGCAACCAACTAGAATTATTCAAACTTTCTCTGTTCAAGGGAGTCGAGTGTCACGATCAAATGTAAACCAGGGCAGGCGTGTTACACTTTCAAAAGTCCAAACGGCACAGCGCAGGAGCGGAAACCATATCAGGCTTCAATTGGCTCGGGTATCAATATTATTCTACTGTGGCTGGCTGATTACTAAAATGTGGGGTTGTTGTCTCACAGACTCACACAACAGCAAGCCATAACTATACAATCCTAAGGATTGACGGTGACTTTGTGAAACACAAGGGAGATCTGCCGTTATTGTTTTCGAGTCCTCGTCAGACATGCGTAATAGAAATGACGGTTGAGTCAGCTGTATTACCTCACCAGAAAACAAAAAATTATCTATCGACTGATTTGGTCGAAAGTTGTAAATATTTAAGTACTGTCCCAGTGCCTTGCCAATAAGCATATTATCAACAAGCACATTCTCCCTATTTCACATCAAACATTCTTAAGTAGAAGCCCGCAAACCACTCTATTCTACCTAAAATCTCATTCACCATGCAGTTCAAAACTATTCTTCTTGCTACCGCTGCCTTTATCTCATTTACGACCGCTGAAGAATCTTAATGTTATAGAATCAATAACTTTGGGACTAGAGCGGTCGGATGCCAAGGTTGCGATGATAATTACATATTCTCTCCCTCAGGAAGTTGTGACATTGGATTTGAGTGTTGTGCCGGTCATTGCTGCAAAGAAGAGGATTATTATTATCTCCTCCAGCTTTAACGGTTACATCATAGGCAAGTTTACCAGACGTAACTATCAAGTGTATTTTACTAATATCCATTCTAGGTCTTTCACTCAAGTTAAAGTAGATCCTCTTTTCTACCACGGGCTATACGTGTTGAATAGCTTCGTGTCCATAGCTTAGTTAGAGCTCTAAGGATGTCGGAGGAAGGCCGTAAAAATATCGGGGGCACCTGGGCACAAGATGCCTATTTCTGTCAGCATTAGATAGGAAAAAGAGGGATTACGTTAACTCAGTTACCCCAAATCTCTGATAGTATCTTGCAAGGGCTATGGAAAGTTCAAGTTTAATTGCCTGGCGCGTACAATTCATTACTGATCCCTGCATAGTTATCAGATGATAAGGAACATCCGCTCCGCGGAGAAGTCGCCGATCTGTATTCTTGAACAAAGGACTACCTGTATTAACATGGCACCTAGACTAGCATGACTAAGCAGATTGATACCCAACCTCTGGGCAGAAATGGCAGCCTTACGAATTAAGCAACGAGATAATCCGGATAGAAGCTTTAATACACAATCTCTCTCTCCCTCGCCTTTGAGAGAGGCCACTTGGTGTCGGCCGGGACGTCCCAGCTGCTCATCGTAAGGACTTGGTACGTACTGGGATGATTTATCTGGGGACATAAACGTCATGATGCCAAGAGACGCCAGAAGAATTCGGAGTGATTACTCACTAAACATCCCCGGATAATTCGAGCTTACTCAGTCAGCAGTATCAATGAAGGGTGTAGATTTCTCCACTCACAGTAAACGGCGACCAAATAATAAGCCAAGGCCCATCTTCCAATAGATGGTTTTAGGTTAAAAATAAAGAGTCCTTGATGCTGGAGACTCTTCAACTTGGTCCAATCATCATATGAGCATCGTATTTCCCCAGCAAGCTGAAGACAAGGATCTTGTCAGCAAATGCGCTTATTTTATGCATAGTATTATCCTAAAGTGCCTAATCACTAATCAAATAGCTTGGATCCCCCTGCCACTAACTTATTTCCTTATTCAGTGGATACGATGCAGGTGACATGGCTAGGTCAACGAACGGCAATATCATTCTCTACACATAATGCCACCTGCCCGATAAAGCAACCTGATAAGCACTAGAGATCTATAAGACATGCAAGGCAGCCCGTAAAGGAATTATTGGAACTCTAGAACGGTTTGAGGGGTTAAATAGGCTGAAGTGTACACTGCACTGGGCCTTAGGATGCTCGAATCTTGCTATATAAAGACCTACTCTGTCGACCTGTCTTAGATATCTATCCCTCTCAGCACCAGTCTCTCCACAACGATAAAGCAAAACTCTCTCAGCCCTTTTAGATTCCACTGAGCCAGTACGTTCCTTATGCTCCATTGTATACAAGGCCATCTAGGACTCGACGAACTAACCAACCAAGAAACACTCCCACATCCAATTATCACAAGCTACAATGCACATCTCAAATATCCTCCTCATCCCCCTCGGCCTTGTTTCCTTTGCTTCAGCCCTCCGGACTGGGTGCAGAGACGGCGAGGTTGCCGTGGGCACCTGGATGACCTGCACACTCGGCGATCCCAAAGGCGGGCCCAGCTGCGGCGACCTGCACGCAACCATCTACGCCAATAACTGCGGTATGATATCGTACTCCCGCAACGACGGAGACATCTGCGACGTCGACGGTGGCTGGCCTTCTGGCCACGGCCTTAGATGCGACAATGGCCAACCATCAGTGGTTTATACTGCTGGTGGGAACTTTGGCAATTGCTACAGGAAAGGAAGCAACTGCAGTCCTATTCCCTTTACCCACTACTACGCTTCTTGGTGCTGTAGCAGACTCTGATTGTATATAGCTCGATATTAGGCTTAAAGGACTTAAGAATAGAAGCCTATAAATTTAGCTAGTTTTAGTAATTCTTTCTATTATAAAATAATCCTCTGCATTATTAATATATTGCTAAATTAGTTTTCCGAATTAAAGCATTACTAATTTATAACTGGATTGTATCTGTAGAGAGAAAGACAACCCCCAGAGGACTATAAAATAGTAACTCTTATAATATAATCCGTAGCATGAATTCTTCAGAAAGGTATCTCGAGCAAATCCCGCAAGTCGTTAACAGGAGACATATTTATAAACAGTACATAAATAAGCACTACATGGTCTTATGAATTTATCCCGCATTATTTCACTGGCCCTTTGGCAGATTCCTTATTCTTTAGAGTTTCAGTCAAGAAACATAAAGCGTTCCAACCTTCCAGGACAGCTTTATCTAACATTTTCTTTCACTCTTTCCACTGGCTGAGGTAAGGAGACAGACCAAGACTCGAAAGTGTCGATTCGACTATGCATTAGGAGTGCAAGAGTCTAGACCTTCTGCCTTTGCTTTCACAAGACATGTAGTACTGGTCTCGGATTCGTGGCTGGCTGAGAAGATTTGGGAATTGAATCAGCAAGACCGGATATTGTTTGACAGTTCTGTCTTCCACGTGTCGACTTAATCGCGAAATAAGCTATTGCCAATAGAACATGCCAGTCGGCGCTGTGGCTTCTACCCACAGGTTAGTTGATTGGATAAATTGGAGTGTTCGTAGCGAGCTGTAGAAGCGGTCAACTAATGGAGGCTTAGATCAAGTGACAGGGGGAGATCAATAGCGGCTACAAAATTTTCGCCTCAGATTCAACGGGCTCACAGCACAATAGCCACAAAAATAATCGCCCATATTAACAACGACTGTTATCGACTTTCAGTAGCCTGCCTGTCTATGTGGTAGTGTAGGAAATATGAACGTAACTTCTGGAACGGATGGAATTCTCCGGTTGGATAAGAAACAACACTTTTTGGAGCTGGCATCACCAGGCACCATATGCCCCGCTAGTAAATATAGTTCTTTCTAAAACTTAGACATGCAGTAAACTATCGGTCAATTGTGTGTCCAGACTTGCTTTGGCCTATGTAGTGGTATCAAGCGTAGTTATCCATACAATTTCACAAATAGGCATCATAATCCAATGTCCTCACAGAAGCTTAATTCTCCGCCTACCCCTCCGAGACATTTTAGTACAGGGAATGGCGCAGAGGACCGGTCGAGGCTATCCTCTGAATCAACTCAGGTATGCACGTAAAAAAGTGGCAAAGATGTGGCGAGCTGAGTGAGGACACTAAGGAGAAACAGGTTGCCGTTTATGGAGTTTAGAAAGAACTCCGACAACAAGACCGCCAAATGTGAGTCACTGACGGAAGGGGCAAATACATATAAGAGGGACTGCACCGATAGCTGCTTTCTATATCTCACTCAATCTTCTCAATTCACTTACCGTCTTTCCAGTCGCCGTCTCAACCTGGTGACAATCTACATCAAACTAACCAACCAAACATCCCCTTATTCACATCTTCATCATGGCTAGCACAATGGGTACCCAGACTGCCAATGGCTCTTGGGGACGATCATACCCAGTGCAATTCACATTCTCAATCGGCGGAAAGGAGTTCTTGTACGGCCAATGTCAATCAGACAAGTACTGGTTTACCCAGGAGCTTCTCCCCGGAGGCAAAATGGGTTCTGTAGCCGATTCAGGCACCTGGGACTATTCATACGCGGTTCAATTTCCCTTCACGATCAACAACCGCGTCTTTTTCTGTGGTCATAAGTTAAGCACCAACTACTGGTTTATTCAAGAACTTCTCACAGGCGGAAAAATGGGAGCCCAGACTGATTCCGGCCATTGGAATAATGCCTATCACGTGTTATACTCCTTCTCGATTGGCAATCAGCACTACCTCTTTGGCCACAATACGGATACAAAGTATTGGTTTATCCAGGAACTTCTTCCTGGAGGCAAGATGGGTAGCGAGACTGATCAAGGCCATTGGGCAACTCGATACGCGGCTCAGTTTCCGTTCACAATTGGCGGCACCCAGTACATCTATGGCCAAGATGTAGGCAACCCTTTTTCACGATCCAAGGCCGACCATGATCTAGGGGCAGCTGAGTTTGGAGCGGCCTTCTATGGTCCGTTGCTAGATCCTGCTGATCTTATAATACTGATCAAACCTTCGCAACCGACACGTCGCTGGTTTATTCAGGAAATCCTCCTTGGTGGTAAAGTGGGCGACGAAACCGATAGCGGCACCTGGATGGGGACTTATCAGGTGCAGTTTCCCTATACTATCGATGGCAAACAATATTTCTATGGCCAGGATCTGGGTGCAAAGAAATGGATTATCCAGTGTCTTGATAATGGTGGCAAGATGGGAAGTGAGATGCAGAATGGTTTATGGGATGATGCCCGGCAGGTGCAGGTCCCTTTTGCCGTGGGAGGAAAGCAGTACTTCTATGGGCAAGACTTATCCTCGCGTGACTGGTTTATCCAGCACTTGAAGTAGCGGTATATGTCTAAAAGGTAGATCTCAAGTATGAAAACAGCAGAGTATGAAAACGGCAGCCCCTTATTTACTTGGGTAATTAATTTGTATAACCTTTTGAGCTAAGCTAGACCCAGCTCTACATGCTTCCACGTAGGCCGTGGACTTGGTCCACCAACTGTTGCCTTTCGTCGGGGTGGTTGCTGTGGATGGGCCTGTAATATGGACATCGGGTAGGTCTGCTCTATTATCACATACAAAGTAAAGCTCAAGTCGATGAATGCACAAGGCAAGGACTTACCAAAGCCTATGGTGTATACAGTTCCAGATTTCCAATCACTGGTCTTGACTTATCCTCCAAAAGTTGGAACCATCAGGTTCGTTCCAAATGTCAATATAAAATCCAGGCTGTGCTTTAGTCTCTCGAATTTCAGAGAATGCCCTGTCGAGAAATGCGTCATATTCTATCCAGTTGCCATTGTCTCCAGGCCAAGAAAAGGTAGAAGACTACTTGCTATCGGCTCCCCAAAGATCGTGCACCAGTAAGGTGCATCGCCATCTATAAGAAGGAGTAGTGCGATAGTTAGATAAGGCAGAGTTTCATCGTCCCTAAACACTATTAGCGTGGCTCAACGAAGATAGGAAGAAGGAAAAAAAAGAGGTGAGGAAGTGGGAGACGTACTTCATACGATCCTGCCACCTATCCTAGAGCATCAGTGAGCTGGGCACCACCAGCACGGCAATAGTTGAATCCCATGCCCTTGATAAGATCTGAAGGGATATCTTTGTTTGCGATACCGTCTGCGTTATCAGGCAGACCATAAATAAAGCCAGAAGCTAGATGCGGGGGCTGTCCTGAGGGCTTGGCCAAGCGAACTGTAGCTGTTCCTGCTGTCTGACGATTTAGATGGTCAGGTAAGTTGAGTACCCCAACTAGAGTGAATAAAGAGGCTAAACGGAGTTCAGTCGTTGTCGCTTTAGTTCAGAGAGTCAAAATATACTGAAAGAAGATAAACCCACGGAGGGTGTGTAGTCGAAGCCCACTGCCGGACTTTAGTGCTGTTTTATACTATAGTCTCCAATAAAGTCGATCCAAGGAAACATCTTCGTGACAAGATCATGCTCCAGTGGGGGCGGGGACGTATGGGGTACAGTCGCAGGGGTCTGTTTTGTTCTTTGAGTACTAACTGTGCCATTTAGCAAGTCGGACCATGTACCATGGTTGGTTATTATGTACAAGCCAAAGCGCTGGCCTCAAAACCTTTATCCACTGCGAAGTCCTACCTTTTCATAATTAAACTAAGCAAATAGAAAAGCTGTAAATTAACATTAGATGCTTATTAGTTCCCGTTTAAAAGTTCTGCCTCTGGTGGCTTTTTGATAGCTGGCCTAACTTGGTGAGACATGCATATTCGTCATCATTCTTAAGTGGAGAAGAGGAAAGGCTTGCATTAATTCTAGCCATTAACAAGCCTTTAGTCAACTTCCCCTCACTTCGAACAACTCAGTTGTTTTTCACTCAAAACAATCCAGAACCAAGAGCTTCGAACATGGAGAGACAACTATCAAATGACTCTCGCGATAGAGCCAGCCCTTCAGCCACCGTTGCCGAGAGTGGCTATATTATCACAACACAGCAAAACCACTTACAAAGGCTTGTACAGAGCTATCATGACACGGATGACCCTGATCTACTTGAAGAAATCATCCAAGCTTCGAAAAAGGCCCTAGAAGCGTCAGTTAAAGACGACGCGAAGCTGTTGCATACGCTGGCTTGGTCCCTTTACATGAAGTACAAGGAAGACATTGGGAGTCTTGAAGATCTTCACGAAGCAATAAGGCTTGAGCGCAGAGCAATCGAGGCATCGCCCATAGACTCCCTTGGCTACCAAGAGTACTCATACTCTCCGGGCCAAGAGTTGGGGGATTATTTCCATCATTCAGGGAACGTGGGCGATTTGGATGAGGCTATCCATCTGATTAAGACGTCTTTGAATCAGCTACCCGAAGAGAACCCCATGAAACCTCCATATCTGGCAAATCTCGGCATCTTGTTTAAAGAGAGGTATGCTCAACTCGGAGCCCAAGATGACTTTGTAAGTGCCTGCGACGGTTTAGAAACAGCCATTTCAACTTGGTCAGGAGATAAAGATATTCAAGCAACATGGATAGAGAGATTAGGGAGTGTATACAACACAAGGTACTACAAATCAGGAAAGCTAGAGGACCTTGAGACTGCTCTACGACTTCGGCGAGAATCACTATCTACAACATACCAATATGGAAAGGACAAAATCATTCGACAAATCCAACTAGCAAACACACTTCATGATTTTTACGATAAGAAGAGAAGCTTGTCGTATCTACAGGAGGCGATTAGTTTGACAAGGCAGGCACTGGACACTACATCCCAAGATGATCCTGACTGGTTGGATCTAACAAAGCTTCTCAACTTGAGAATATATCTTTTGTATCATGAGACGGGTGAAGTGACCGACCTGGAGGAAGCAATCCATATAGTGGAAAGGTTTCTTGAGAAGGCCGACGAAGATCATGCCAGCTGGTCTGAACAGCTCAGCAACTATTCTATCTACCTTGATTCTCTCTATAATGAGACAGGAGACTTGAGTCACTTGACCCATCTTGAGAAGGCCATTCGCTCCGAAAGATCAAGTATGAAAGCTTTACCGAAGAATGCCCCTGAGGCTCGGGTTACTCTTCGCAACCTTGCAATACTACTCTCAAAGAGATCGACAGTAACGGGCTTGTTAGTAGACCTAGAAGAAGCTATTACCTTTGCTAGAGCCGCTTTGGACCTAACGCCAGATGGACATTCTGAAAGGTACATCCAGTTACACACTCTAGGATATCTTCTTCTTCAGAGTTTCGAAAGGGACCAGGGGGGCCTCTCTAATTTAGACACAGCTATTTCCCTTTCAAGAGAAGCTTTGGTCTCCTTTCCTAGAAATAACCCAGATGTTGAGGGTACACTGTCCCAACTTGCCTTAGGCCTACTCAGGCGACATGATATGCACGGATCTTCTGAGGATCTCGAAGAGGGTATACGGATTTCCAGGGAAGCTATCGACACAATGGGAAAACTTGGGGTTAAACAACCCTCTGCTATTCTTACCTTGGCCAGTCTGTTACAAAAGAGATTCAAAGCCGGAGGCCCAGTGGATGACATAATTGAAGCCATTGACATTTGTGAGAAGACCCTGGACTCAATATCCGAGGACTCCCCTTTCAGAACAAACCTTTGGTGCACACTTGGGGATCTTTTTGGTAGCAAGCTTTCCAAAGAGTGGTCTACAAGCGATTGTGAGGAGGCAGTGCGCAGCTATCGATCAGCTGCAAATCATCCTACAGGCCGCATCTTAAACCGGATCGCTGCAGCAGCATCAGTCATGCCATTATGTTGGAGTAATGAAGAGGTCTTTGAAATAGGGAGCAAAGCCATCAACCTCATACCTAATATTGCAGCAGCCAGATCCTTCGAGGCCGCTGATAGGCAACATTTACTTAGCTATGCGAGAGGCCTTGCAACTGCAGTGACAGGAGCTGCCATTCGGCTCGAAAAGGATCCAGATGAGGCACTCGCCATTCTTGAGCAAGGCCAAGGTGTGCTTGGTTCATCGTTGGTAGAGATACGAACTGACGTAAAAGAGCTTCAGCAAGATTTTCCTTTGCTGGCTGAAAAGTTTTTACGTCTGCGCGATGAACTTGAATCTTCCTCTGCCTCATATTTAGGCGATGGACCTCAATTTGAGTGGGATGACGAAGGGTTTCGACGGCGTAAAGCTGCAAACTCCTTTGACGATTTAATCAGGGAGATTCGACAAAAGCCTGGCTTTGAAGACTTTCTTGGTCCACTTACCTCGGAGCAAATAGCTGCGGCAGCTACTTATGGTCCAATAGTGATTATTAACAGCAGCTGGCACAGCAGCTCGATTGGGTGCGAAGGAATCATCATCGAGCAGGAAAACCTAACTTCGATGGTCTTTGAAAATCTGGATGATGGTTACATGTTGGAGCAAGAAGAAAGGTTTGAATTTGGAACCGTCGAGACCCTCGAAAAGATTTGGGATAACATCACAAGCCATGTGCTAGAGATGTTAGGTTTCACAGAGACACCATCGGATCTACAGGAATGGCCTCACGTATGGTGGATTCCTACCGGGCCGCTGAGCAGGTATCCGCTTCACGCATCTGGACGGCATCGAGAACGCTCTGGAAAGACGGTGATGGATAGGGTGATATCATCATACAGTCCATCACTGAGAGCTCTAATACACGGACGTCGGCATCGCGACGTTTCAGCTGGCCCCGCAGAAGCACTTCTTATAGAAATGGAGCATACGACAAGTCAGCCTCGACTTCCACAGGCGTCGGCAGAAATCAAGGTAGTCAGCGAAATCTGCGAGAGTATGGCAATACGACCTATTTCAATAGGTCAAAGCAAACAAGATACCCTTACTTGCCTACGAAACTCCAAGATCTTCCACTTTGCAGGGCATGGCTATACCAATGCCGATAACCCTTCTAAGAGCCATCTTTGTCTAAGCGATACCAGCGATCCTCTGACAGTGGGAGATGTTTTAAAGTTAAATCTCCACGAAAATTCACCCTTTCTCGCTTATCTCTCAGCCTGCAGCACCGGATGGGTTGAAAACGACAAATTCACAGATGAGAGCATCCATCTCATCAGTGCATTTCAACTGGCTGGGTTTAGACATGTCATCGGGACTCTATGGAAGGTTAAAGACAAGCACTGCGTTGATGTCGCGCGTAGTACTTACCAAGCTATAAGGGACGGGGGAATGACGGATGATTCGGTTTGTCAAGGTTTACATAAGGCTACGAGAGTATTGAGAGATGTTTGGCTTGAAGAAATGGAGGAAAAGAAGGAAGAGCGGGTGCTTGCGGATGAGAGAGGAATGAGGGATATTATTCCATGCGATGATGATCAGGATGGACTGGCTCCAGCTGATTGGGTTCCTTATGTTCACTTTGGTGTTTGAGAAACTTAAGACTAAAATGTCGGATATCTTTCAATATGGTATCTTCTTTTTCCATATTTAGACTGAATACCTAATATTTGATCGCATCGGTTAAAGCGGTCCTGTTCTGTTAGTTGTCACCTAACAAGATGGTCATGCGCAAGGTATACCCAGCACCAGTTTTAGGCCACTTGTGGATCTCAGGAAGTGCTGGCAATGGTAAAACCATGCTGGTGGTATACTTCGCTGATGACATTCGACTTACACTGAGCTCTGACGAGGTTCTGCTCTCCTATTTTTTTGATGCCAACCTTGGCTTGCGAAATAACGCCCCGCGTCTCATCTAGAGCTTGATATATCAGCTAGTCCAGCTAGATAAGGATCACAAGCGACATCGCCGTGAAACTTAGGGGCGTCAAGATTCCAACACCTATGGCGTATCTTTTTTGAGACACTACAAGACTTAAAAGACTGTCGTGTCATCTGTGTTTTGGACGGGCTTGATAAATACGAGCTTGATGTGGTGTGGGTTCGGCTGTTGCGTCCGAGGGTATGAACGTTGTGATGAAGATTTATTTTCCCATATTATCATGGGGTTTCTTGAGAACGGGGCACAAGTTGACTTTCTAATCACTATTGATAACAATGACAAAGCATCAGATCAAATCATGTTTTACTCCAAGGATAGTCAAGAAGTGGTATTCAAGGAAGATTTTGTGCGTTAGAGCAGGTTAAAACACTAAGAAACATAGTTTCAGCCTGACGGCCAGAAGGAACTGATACTACGCACGTGGATCGAGGCAATGGATTTGAAGAATAAGAGCTGTTTCCTTTATCCGATCGATCACGCTTATATAATTATAATAAAAGTTAGACTATTAAAAGTTTTATTAATTAAGGGATATTATTTAGTAATATTAATTGTTATATTAAAAGTTCTATTGCCTAAGAAGAAGATAACCTAAAATAGAGTTATATTTGTAAAATTAATTATAATGTGTCTTCGAATGTAATGGTTGAGAAGACCACATAGTAAAATTCATCAAAGTGGCCTGTTTTGAGTTTGTTCTGCAATATACTTTCAGGTTCCCGGACTATGTCGCCTACCAACTCGCCAGCTTACCAAGTATGTAGGCGCTGCTCGCACAGCACTACGATGGAGCCGGCAACCTATTTTCCTGTGAAGTTACGGCGAGCTACGTCCTTACGCGGTATAATGTAAGAGGCAACAAGCTCAACAGCCTACAATCCTACATCCCATTTTATCATAGCCGGTTCCGGCAGAAAATCTGCGACGTTTTGTTCTTGAGAAATCTCGGTGGAGATGTATGCCAGCGAGTTGGGGTTGGGAGTATTTCTGACACTGATCTGTTGGAGAAATTTGTATAGGAAGATAGCGGTCGCTTCAAAATAGTTTGAGCTGAGAATTCAGCAACTTTATTGGAGGTTTACATCAAAATGGGCTAGGAAATAGCGTGTTCTTCATATTCTGAGAGAAAAGGGCAATGATCGTGAAATCCTGGGCATGGATGAGAAGTTTATGTGCTCTAAGCACGGCAGCGACACGGGTACATCATGTTTAAAGTGTACTTAGACCAAAATAAAGATCCTGCAGCTAATGAGTGCAGCAAATTTTAATTCCAATGCTGTAGACTTTGCAAACACCTTAGCCTGTTCTTCAAACACGTGTCTAGCCAGAGCTTCCCGCTCAGCCCATATTCACGCTAGCGCCAGTCATTCGCTTGTTTATTGCCTCGGCTCAGCCTTGACTTTACTGTCCTCATGTCATTTTAGCTGCTTATCGGTGATTGTCCTATCGTCGTAAAAGTCAATTTTCGTAACGAGCAGTGTTTTCGAGAACAAAATGATCTGACGACATCCAGCCCCCTTGAGCCTCGGTTGTATAGAAAGGTGTCTCGCAAACTATGCCTAATCCATATTCTCGAGTGAAAGAGTGGGAACGGCACATTCAACTTAATTGAGCCCGTGCCACATGACAAAATAATTACGCCCTCTATGATATCTTACAAGTATACTTCTGACTGCTTGTTTATGTCAATAATCTATTATTTGGCATTGAATTTCGGACCTTATCTCGCATGTTATTAAAACCTGTTTGGCTATACCTATATTCCGTTTTTGAATACGTCTTACTACGTATTCCCCGTAAGCCTATTCTTTCTCATAAAGCCTATAAAGAGGTGATGAAGCGTCCATAAAATCAGTAGCCTGTTGATTCAACAAATGTAATTCACAACCTATCCCCACACTCGGATCAACTAAACATGAGTTTCCCAGCAGAATCCAAGGCGGAAAAGCCCCGGCGGTTTAGATTTCTTGTCTTGGGCCTGAGAATTTTGATTGTAATGGTCACAATGGCAGGCATCGTGATTGCAGCTATTCCTGCCCCCAAAACATTCATTGCTATTGGAATATTGGGACCAGCGGTAAGTTCATGTCACTAATTGTTTGGCTTTCTGTGTGCTAATGAGTTAGTTTGTTACAACGTTTATCTGTTCACTTATAGAGCTCCTGTGCTCTACAATCAAACCTCTACCAACTATTCGCCCGGATTTCAGTTTCGTTTTTGATTTCGTTATTGCCGTTGGATCGATAATTTGCCTCATATGCTTTGGATTATTCCGGGATTGGTGGAGTGGAGGCAGTAATCTAGGTGACTACCTGGGACCGTTAGCCACCCAGGTATTGTTCCAGGTTGCCTTGGGGCTCGCCTGCGTATCAACGTAAGTTAAATACTTTTAAACATAGAATAAACTAACTTAATAACTCTGGACTTAGTGTTATCCAGATTTTGTTCTGTATTATATGGCTGGTAGAATAAATAGCGCCAAGGTATCTATCATACTGTATATACGGAAGAAGTAGGAGATGGTTCCTGTCACTGTCATAGCTGGCCAAGAGTACCTTTCAGCTATGAAAACTACTTTCACTGACGTGGTGTTTCGAGACCGCGCAAGTTGTGGAATGCCGAATGCTTCGACATGTTATCTATCTATGCTCCTCAGAAGCATGTGGTTCTGCGATGATACTAACATGGACGATTGAAAGAAAAGACATGCCCAGTCAAATTTTGAAGGGCGGGCGGTAACTGTCAGTGACACTCAGGGCTTATGTCTGCTGCGAGCGAAACAGTAGGCACAGCTCCGGACGAAAGTCCATTAGCGGCAGGTGAGTTGGTGATTGAAGCAAGATAAGCCTCAATCCCATCCAAGCGATTCAGAATAGCGCTATTGGGTGAGTCGGTGACTTGGTGCTGATCCTTGGACGGTTGAGACTAGTGACTGAGAATAAGATTCCGGTAATTATGTAATATGTGCAGTGAGGCGCATAGAAGTGA
The DNA here is from genome assembly GCA_013184445.1 of Fusarium sp. NRRL 53497. Lineage (NCBI taxonomy): Eukaryota > Fungi > Ascomycota > Sordariomycetes > Hypocreales > Nectriaceae > Fusarium > Fusarium sp. NRRL 53497. The sequence goes on along the minus strand of JABCJZ010000382.1, from coordinate 3,677 downwards.
ATCGAACTCTACTAAAATATGATTCCACATTCCTGTTTCTTGAGGCAATCATACTCTTCATAAAATCCTGTCTACACCGTCCGGTCAGCGCATCTAGGTCTATCCTGTTTGTCGGCTTCATCCTGTGAACGACCAGAGGGAGACAAGGACAAAGTCGCTCCCGCTCCTTTGTACCAGTACATTGAGAGCCCGAATTTAGGCTCCATTAACTGCCTTCTCAAAAACTGTGTTTTGAGATTAATAATATGCAGCTCAACTCGAGATTATGTGCAGCTTGAGTTGAGAATGGACCAAGAATTTGGTCCATATTGTTAGCGGAAGTACCGGTACCGCCAGCGAACAAAGTGAGCTTTCCAGCTTATAGACTAACGCAAGTTACGTGGAATAGGTTGTGAACTAGTTAATATAGAAGTACTAGCTAGGAAGGAGAATATGGATGAGCTAGAGGCTAATTTATTTCTATAGGAATGGCATAGGATATTAGGATTGAAAATGTAATGTGTTTTGAGTTATAGCTAAATTTCGCTAGATAATAATACGCCTTATTTTGAGCCCTTTAAATCAGAGTAAAAATCTAAATTAGTCCAAAAGACAAAATACGGCGCGTTTTAAGCAAGAATACCTGAGGAGGTAGTGAAAAATATGGGATTAAGCTCACTTGGCTATGAATCTGGCGCTCCAAGTTCTGTAATATTTTTGTATTTTTCTGAAATACTTTTATTCTCTTAATACCCTGTCATCCTAATCCCTAATGTTGCCATATGAGAAATAAAAGTCCTTCTCCTTAATCGGATAGTAACCTTTGCTAATCAGCAGTCTATATCTCTAGTAAAAGTTACTTCGAGGTATATTAGATGTGCTTTGCGTACCTTAACGTAAGTCTTTGTAATGCTGACGCATTGCGGGTCCGAATCCTCGTCTCGTGTTCCGTCAAGGTTTCCCCTCGCCACCACATGTCCCTAGTTTGACAATGCCACTCCGCTTACTTATTCGGGCGGCAAGCTACATAGGATAGCAGTTGCATCTCAGCATTCATTTGAACCATTATTGTGCAACTTCATAAGTCTCTCCCTTATATTCTCCAGCGCAATTCTATCAATGAGAACCATGAATGATGCCAATTCTCTGCAGCTCCAGTTCGATACTGGCTTCAGCGACATGCCAGACACTGAACAGAAAATCTCTCTGATTCTTACGTCCTTTCTCTCAGAAACACAACCTATTACTGCCCCCGAAGCCGCTGCACAAATCAACAATCTTTTCCCGCACCAACCCGAAAAAGACGGGAACAGAAAATCAGCAGGTGGTTTCCTTGCCGCCTTTTGGGACATTGCGCTCCAAATCGCTGTTCAGCTTGACTACCAGACTCAGCAAATGCAAAAGTTCATCTTTTTGATTAAAGCCCTTCGTGACATGCCCAGTACTGCTATTCTGGAGGACGGCAGGAGTTTGTGGCAGGACTTACCAGACTTTGCGCTTTTCTTTACTGAAAGATGGAATCGTAAGTGGTTGATCCTGAAATTCTTACCCTGCAAATGCTTTAGAAAAGTGCATGCAGCAAGCTAACGTGATAAATAGAGGCGGGCGTTACAAATCAAGCTACCATCCCACCTGAAGCTATTCGGCGTTGGATCAACTTGAATGGCCTAGCCGCATATCTCACCATTGAAAATCTTTATGGCGGTTGGTACCGCGCGTTGGAAAGTATCAAACTAGGTCTTGAAAACGGCAGCAGAAGGGAAGCTCAAAACATCATGGAATGTTTTGCACAAGGGACGGCTGCTTGGTTTATTCTGTCGTCACAGCAGATTTATCACATGTGCAGAGAGAATGCGCTCCAAGACTCGAGTAGTCAGGGACAACTATGGAAAGGGAAATCTGGGTTCAATTTGGAGCGTTGGGCTTTTTGGCGGTCACGATTTGTCGAGTTGAGAAATCACCCGTTAGCGACGGATGAGCTGAGGGAGGTCTTCTCAGAGGCCGAGACTGTCATGGAAAGAGTGAGCGAGTGATTCAGCCGGCCGTGTATCTCCTGTTGGTATCCTCCCATGACTACAATAGGACAGGAACACATCCATCTAAGCACACAGTTGGCATTGGTCTTGCTGAGTATACAATATATACTGAGCACTTGTATGCTGACATGATAAGTCTTCCGACTTTGAGTGAGTGCGGCTTGAATAAGCAGTAAAAATAGATCAGGCTCAAGTCAATATTGCTGTTTCTCTCTGCTGTATCTCTACTGCTAGCTCCCTGTACTCTCAGTTCCGATTGTTGTGGAGCTATATGCAGAGTCCAGGATAAAACTCGTATTGTCTGGCGGCCGACTTGACATGTGAGGTCCGCTTCGTGTCCCCCAAATAGTCTGAGCAACAGGAAAAGAGGCATTTAGTTTCCCCTTACATGCCGCATTGAGTTTATTGTTATCTGACTACCTGCCTGCGGGACGAGCTAAGTAACTGATCCATCTTTAGCGTTACCCCCTGACATTATTTACATAGGTCCAGACCAGGGAATAACTCGAAAAGGCAAGGGGATGGCTCAGTCATGCAATTATAAAGACATCTAAGAGCTTACTAAATGTGATTCATAGTAATTCGAGCTTGACTGGAGTTTAGTAAAGAGCCATTGTCCAGGGATATAGAGTTCTTATGCTCAATAGCCCGTATTACCCTGTAAAATGACCTTCCACTTCAGGAAAGCTAATATGATGCTCGTCAGACTACAGCCATGTCATTTTACCTTTGAAATTCGTGAATCTAAGTATTTTTACAAGCCATTCTTAGTATATAGCTCGGCTGCCTCTACAAAAGGTCTCAATTCCCCTTTTCTTTAGGATTATCTCTAGCAGCATCGCCATTCTTCAGCATTATTGCAATAATTACAAAACGCTTATTTCGATATGCTCGGACTGCAGGGTTTGGGCATTGCCCTCTTGATCACTGGCCAAGCCATTGCAGCTACTATACCCTCAGAATCGGCCACGGGTCTCACGGCTCGTGGAATGCCAGAGGTAAGTAAAAGCTATCCTGTCTATCACGACAGCAAGTCAATCGGCCTAATCGATTTATCTAGCGGGTCACTTGTAGAGTCAGCACCGGCACTTTTATCTTTACTGTACAACAGGCCCGCGAGGAGTACAATCGAGTGAGAGGTCTCTATAACCCGAGCACTCAGAAATACCCTACGAAGAGCGGTTATCCCCACGAGTTCAGCAATTTTGGCAACATCAAGTTCGACGACACGGCCTGCAATTCAAAAAAGCGCCCGGTCAAGATTTACGAGTTTCCCATCTACCAGCGCTCGTCTGAGGGCACCGGAGGTGTGCATTATGATGCCAACAAGTCAAAGTCCGACCAACCCGGGCCAGGAGAATGCCGTGTTGTCTTCACGGCGGAGAACGGGCATCTATGCGGCGTTATGTGCCATAAGAGCATGACGCCCGGTGGCGATCAAGGATTTGTCAAATGCACTCCCTAAAGTGGTTAATTTATTAGCTTAATATAGTTCGTCAGATATTACATGCTTAAACCATTTATTAATTTTAGGTGTGGAGGGATTGCGTTACTAGCTCGAAGAGGTTTGTTCTTGAGTTAGTTTTAAGAACTATATTAAATATAATTTAATTATAAAATACAGCAAGTCTTCTTAATTAAGTTAAGGGTAATATATTATAA